>JAWQRP010001381.1:0-19462 GCA_033557875.1 Quadriops clusia | reverse complement strand
CTGTTTAAACGAACAATTGCTAATTGAATATACTCCGTTATTTACATCAATAATTTAATTACATATGACATTTTTAATATTTTTCATATATAATTAATATTGTAAGTAACAATAAGTAATACTTTATATCTACATGTATGTAATAACTCATGTTTTTGTAGTAAGCACCTGAAGATGGGTATATAACCCGAAACCGGTTGTGCATTTAACATAATAAATAGTTAAAGTACGATCTACTTATATCATTATATTAGTAAAACAACTATAGTTTTATTATGTAATAAATAATTTGTACCTATATATAATTAAAAGTTCAATAAAGTATAACAAGTTTGCATACGAGAAAGGCGCGATAACAACATATTAAACGTAAAATTTAATATTTTAAAAAATTAATAACAAATCCACCGAAATATGTAATTTTCTCTTAATTTTGACTCAGGAATTCACATTAAGTAAATTTTTCATTAAATCGGATGATATTATATAACTAATTTTTCCCCCGAATTAGGAAGCCAGTTTTACATCTCTAAAGTAATCTTGTAAAGAACGGAGATTGACTAGTCATATTGAGATGCCGTAAATAAAGTTCGTAAAAGGAACAAATTTAAAAATCCAATATCAGCAGTGCACTAAATCTATAAACGACTTCACTCTGAACTTAAAATAAAATTAGGGCAAGGATTAACTCACCCCTATGTTACAGAAATCTCCATGCAGGGATGTGTATTTCCATCTATAAATGGGAACATAAACAGATACAGTTTGTACAGAAAATTGATTGTACTACAGATTTTCACATATCGCGTCTAAATCCCAACAATGTAGAATGCTTATTTACAAACGTCATGTGTGTAATAAAAACAAAAATGAAATCTTAACTTGAAGAGAATTCTACTACATCAAACGAACTTTTAATTTCACTGCTTGCACATAGGTGGCACCCATATTAAATAACTTTACCTACTTTGACAGATAAAGACAGCCAGCGCTATTATGTGTAGCAAAATCGATAAACCTAGTTTTAAAACATCTGATTAATCGTGCATACTCAAACAATGTGAATCAAAAAGTAAATACTGAAAATTAGAGCCTCTGTCCTGCAATAAACGGAGGTTTTCCGAACTGAAGCGTTTGTTTGACCACTCTTTACTCCTGCGAATGTGTTTGGATGGAAATAAATCAATATGAAGCTTTAAATTAGGATTGTCAGTAGCTTTTGTTTTGACATTGACAGATATAGAAATGGGTAACGAAGGTTTTGGAGAACATTCCCGAAAAAATAATGATGGTAACGAGAATGAAGAAAGGCCATTTAAAAAGGCTAGATATGTCTGGCAGCTGAAGGGCAAATACCACTTGAAGAAGCATTATAAATCAGGGAAAAAATCTACGAATGACAGCAACGAAGGAACATCAAAGAATGTTTGCACTCAGGACAACACAGTGGACAGCCAATGCAATAACAACAACAATAATAATGAACCTGAAGAAAATAACAACACCTGTCAAAGCCGTTGTTGTATCGACTCGATTTTAACGCAATCGAATGCAATAATGGAGAATGATGACTTTGAGCAGGAAGTCTCATCTAGTAATATCGATAGATCATTATCAGAAGAGATTCCTGTATCTCTGGTACAAATACCGAAAAATAAAGACGACTCATTATACAAATGGCAAGCTCGCCAGGTAATTTTCAGCATTTTCTTAATGTATAATTTTCTAAACATTTAAATCAGAAGTGGAGTATCCCAATTGTTATAAGATTATTATTCTTCGATGAATATTAGTTTTCATTAATTTAAAAAAACATTTTTTTTTCCTGTTTTATAACGCTTTGTTAAAACACTCATTTCGCAGCTAACCAGTGTGACCGGTAACCAGTAGTGTAATGAATAAAGCAGTATCATTATAATGTTTCAAATGCGAACCTTTCCGATTCAAATCCAAAGAGGAAATAATCCTTTTTATTTGATTTTGTAAATGCAAGTGTTTTTATTTGACTATATAAAAAACAATTGTTTTTTTGTTAAATTTTAATAACCAGTTTATTTGTATTAATTAATTAATGATTAATTCTATAATTGAAACATTTGTTAATATTAAAAATTTGTTTCAATGCACATTACTATTGAAACGATAATTATTTTATTTTACACTTCATTTTATTTCAATTTTACTAGAGAGATGAAAACAATATATTTTAGGACATTTAAAAATATGTTTACTTACAATGTAAGAAAAATGTAAAACAAAGCCATATTAATTATGTAAGTTAATGATAAAGAACAAATCTCTGTGGAGCAACGATGAAGATTGACAAGAATGCTCCAAAGGGATACTTTCAGAGTTCGTTTCCTATTTCACTATATGTACTAATGAAACTAGTATTAAATATCATCTAATAAGAACTAGAACTGGAAGGATACGTAAAGAGAAAACAAGTTTAGTCAAATTAATAAATTTAACTATTCGTATACTGCATTGGGAAGAGACACAAAACTAATTTATAACATTTCTTAACATAAAACCTTAGGTTAAAAACAGAATTCTTATATGTATCGTAAGTTCATGGATAGGTCAACTAAAACGAGTTTATACAACAACACTTTTATAGATGATGAAGCCCTATAAGAATAATTGCTCACGAATGTACACCATTATGTCAGCCTTGCGATGTTTATTTTTACCATCTTATAAAAAATTTTATCAAAAAAACGCCTCTTTATGAGAGAAGAAGCTTTAAGGTTAAATTATTAATAACCCACAAATGTTCTTCCTTAGTTTTTGCATCAATATCACTAACAAATTTATTGAAATAATTAACTATCAAAATGGTTGCATTAAGGTGTAATTTACACAGAGGTGGCGTATGGAGCTGGCGTGGCACGAGGGTAAAATTTGACGCACGTTTAATGCATTTACAATGGCGAGCACGTCAAACGAACGTCGTATTTTACCCCTACTGTGTGAATTGCACCTAAGATACTGTTTAATTATTTTTCTATCTTTTTATTCTTATACTTATCTTAGATATACATTTGAAAGCTATATTACCATTTTATTATTATCCCAAGAAAATTAATTTCCTTCACAAAAACAAAAAAAGTTTTCTATCCTATTAGGATTTGAACCAGGAATGTTTACATTTGGAACATAATAATAATACTGCCTAATCAGTATACTACTGCAAATGGAGTCTCCTTAATAAAATATTAACGTAACATAAAAAAAATGTTTTCAATTTACCTGAAATTTACAACCTCATTAATTGTTACTGAATGTTTTGCATTTGTTTACGTTTAGGTAGCAAAAAGCTTCGTCGACAACACAATCAACACAATTTTGGAACATTGCAAGCTTGCTCCTTTCGATGCAAACGACATCATCGAAAACTGCGAGAATGGCGAAAAAGTAGAAGACGAAGGTATCCTGATGGCAATCCAGTCCCATGGGTTGCAGACGAACTCGTCCAGTGGTTTTTCGTCGAACATATCGTACCAAAGGGATGAGGCGGGATCCCCATGTTACCCAACTGCTAGTGACGCAGACTGTGTTCCCCAAAGTTCCTCTGAAAAACTCCAGCACATTGATGAATCCAACTTGGACAATTTAGAAAATACTCAGAATGAAATCGTTAAGGCGAGCAATCCGGAAAACTCTGAAGAAGGTCCTTGTGATTCACTCAGTGAAAACACAGCTAGTGAAAACAATACTGATTTGAAACTCGAGGACCCTATGGACTTCTTGAACGCAGCTGTAACAGTGGCCATCCAGAAAAAGGGCTTATCGTCCTACAATTACGGATAGATGATCTGTAACTTACTGTAAATAGTATACAGAAAATACATGTAAAGACTGTAATTTTTTGCCAGATCTAAATTTGCATTGACAGACATAATCTATTATGTAGGATAGTAGAATAATCATTTCTAAATACTTTTATATTACTTCTTATATTTATTTATTTTATTCTGAAAGAAATTTTTTTCAATACGACATTATTACTTTTATATTATTTATATGGTATGTTAAAAGCTAAGAGGATTAGAATACATTAAGTTAGAATAAAATTTACTGTGATCCTCCTTCATAAACACTTTTTACATTAAATATCTAGTATTATATTATGCTAAAACATTCTTTAAATAAAATATTTATGTAATTGAACTATATATTTGGATTATTTTCCTTAATTCTAACTGCTTACTTATATTGGGAATTTATTAATGTCCCTTCCTACTCATTATTTGGGATTTTCATCGGAAGTTTTCAATATTAATTTACTTTCAAGAAGTATATTATTATTTTTTCAATGAAATGAGATATACCCACCTAGGTTACTTATATTTATTATGTATATTATTATTTTCTCGTGAGTCACAGGTTAAAATAATATTAGGTTATCCTCTTTTTTAAATGTTTGTTCATTCCCTAGTTGGAATGTTTCAGTCGAGTTCATTTAATAAACTCCTTGAATTTTTATGGAGGATACATCCCTCGATATTTCAGAATCAGAATTAAAGCGAACGGGAGAAATCGACGACGTCGTTTATTTATCCAACTCCCAAACTAAAGTTGTTGAGTTGATTTACTACATTTCTACAAAGTTCCAAATGTGGGAGTATCGTGGAAACATATTTAAATTGAACATACCCTTATTGAAGTGAATTCCCTGAAGCAATGCACACTGTACATATACGTATTTATTTTTGATAGCCACATTCCTATTTAAAATTTGGATAATTAAACTTGGATACCTAACGCTTCCCTTGTGGCATTGAAATGCGTACATATGAAATGTAGGAACTGCGCAAAAATTTGTCCTTTGTAATTGAATTTTGTCGCAAAACTACTAAAAAATGTTGGAAGCGATCTGTGTACTCTAATTTATATGCGCATGACATGAAAAATTTATATGCAAATACTGAGCGCTAAAAATATTTTTATAATAAATCTCTACCGTATTTTGTAAACAATACATACATAATGGCTATTCAATATATTTTATATTGGACTAGTCTGCATCCCAATTACTTTCTGAATGTTTTTCTACAATGGTAAAATATATATAATACTCCCTCTGTCCCACAATACTGTATCGATTTCCACAACCCTTAATTAACTTTTGATTTAAGAACATAGAATGTGCAACCCAAAATACAATTAAGTACATAACAGTCAGTGAGATGCGAGCCAACTCTCACGCAGTCATATTCCATATTTTAATATCGTAAAAAGGGGGGAAATCTCAGGGTTAAAGAAGAAGAAACAAATAAATTACAGGAGTTAATACCGTAACCTGATCGCGAGATACTTTGAAGATAAAACTTGGAAACTGTGTTCTTTTGAAAAAATGTAATTTTAGAAAAATGTCTTCCCTCGAGTCTTAATTTTAAAGTATTTAATAGATGACATGTAGAAGATAAAACAAACTTATGTTTGGGATATATTGTGAAGGTTTATAGTAATTGAACAATTTAATTAATTCGTATTATGATAGAATAATCCTACTGTCTGGTCATTAGTAAAAGTGCTCTCTCGGACAAAGTGAATGCAACCTTTTTCGTTTTATATTTAAGGCTATTATATTATCATTAACTGGTAAAATAATATTTCTGTAATTAATTCTCAATCAAGTACGTACCTATATGGAAAATTATTCTCGGTGTTAGTTAGGTTGTGATGAAACAATGCCATGCAAATCAGTAAAATAACGTTTGGCATAGTCCAAGTACATTATACGTACGTATACAAAGTGAATTATTATCGAACTATGGATTATATTACGATATTTGTAAATGTGATTACTGTGATTTGCACTGCATGGTCTAAACCTGATCCACCCAATTCTGAAAGATAATACTACTCTGTGATAATACTGTTAATTAACACTCGCATAAACATAAAAGTGTCCAACACTAGCAGTATTCATTATGAAAAGATAATGTACCTAATAAAATTTATTAAATTGCAGAATATTTATTTATAGCCATTACTTGTAATGTCGGGGCAATTTAAACGCGACCGTAACTAATCACTTCGTCCATAACATACATACTGACTGCCCAAAGACTATTGAGGCATTCAAACTAATATTTCCTAGACCACTTTTCATATTGACAAAGGCAAAATACAAAATACCAGTTTGGAAGTCTCAATAGTTTATGAATGCTCATTTTACATAGATTTATTATGAAGTATGAAGTTCCATACTTTCGCATTCAACTTTCATCATTTCAAATTTTGTTTATGGAAAGGTGCGTATACAATAAAATTTGAATTGGAGAGTAAAAGAAATGCACATTTTAGATTGCTTATACAGTTGACACAGTTTTAATTTAGAGCGTTTGGGGGAAGTGTGAATGTATGTACAAATGAGTTACGTGTGCGGAGCTGATAAATCCTCTTCAAACAGATTTCAGTAACACTATCCAGTTACAAATCATTCATATTGTATTACCCGTGGTGTGCAATTTGCGCAACTCAAATTTTTATTTTGATTCTAGGTATGCTTTATGTGCATTCAAATAATCGTTATGTGCTTTCCAGAACGGTTGTTTTAACAGGCACAATTGTGAGCATTGATGTTATCTAAAAGTGAAGCTGTTACAGCAGCAATTTGTAATTCATGCCCAGCTACTTTACATCCTTCATACATGCAAGGTCGCACGACATTACCATATGAAATTTCCCAAATATTTTCGATTGACCACGTGCCTATTTACACATGAATAGGTGGCTTTTGCACCCTAATGCCGAATATATGTGCTAATACCCACTTCTGCTGATTTTCATTTTATCAATGAGTCTATTTATTTGAAATGTATAGAAGAGCGAGATTAAGGAAAAGATTTATTCGCCACAGTTAACGCTGAAAGTTCACAATTTTCTCTGTGTGCTTGCAACAAGCTTAATCCATAACGAATCAGAACCGAAGATTTATCTGCTAGAGTTCGAGTGCTTGTGTTTATTCGCCTCGCCTCTGCCTCACTCTGAAGTTTTCAATAAACTTTGCATAGTATTATTCTTAACTTTGTTCGTTTAAAAAAGGTATTTAATTTTCGAAATGTTCCAACAAAACAAGTTTTAAAATACCGTAAAATTTTAAGAAAGGTAAAACTTTAAAAAGTTTGTAAACTCCATTGTCCATTAAATTTTCAAGATTTAGCAACAGTCTTTTGATCACAATACAAACCGTAAACTTTCCTAGATTATCGATTTCCCACATCCCCAGTTGCAAATGTAATATTCACGATCATGAATTTTTAAATTATTATCCTGCAAGACAATGAGGACTTCAAAGGATTCTTATATTATCGTATTTCATCGTAAGATGCGTGGATGCATTTTTTTAACTTTCATAATATATTCCGTGGATTGTTTCTCTATGAGGCTTTCATTGATTCTTACAAACATGCACTTATAAAACTTCTTATATATATATGAAAATATATTTCAGTGCACACAAGAATGTTATTTACGTTCTCTCCATAAAAGGGCCTCTCAAAATTATGGCATGTTGATGATGTTATATTTTATAACGTCAAAGCGATTTTTTAAACTTAGAGCTCGTTTTAAAAGACGTGGCGCATCGAATAGCCCCAAAATTTACAATTTATTTCGAGGTAATAAATATAAAGTTACACGGAGGGGGGTCGTTCCATTTGAAGAAAAAACGGCGCGATGGGTTTTACCCTTTCTAGCAATTCTACGATCTCTTGCTGTGCACAAGATATAAAATTTTATGTCTCTTCCTCAGCCTATGTTATTGTTAACACGCGCAAAATGTTTTTAGACGACAACTTCCATTAACTTGACGAGGAAAATAGTGCAGCTAATATTATTCTTTATCGCTTCTTTTTTGCGCGCCGTTTTCCCAATCGAGCTATTTATTATATCTTTGTTTTCGTAAACGGTTTCTATATGAAAGGTCTCTTCCACCATGTTAGATTTCTTTCACAATCAGTACCTGAATAATTGAGGTGAAAGTAAAACCCGAATAGGTGACAAATACAAAGAAATAAAGTTTCATCACTGTCTGGTTAAAGAATTTAGGGTTGTGCTCAGAGGAACTTATTGGAAAGATGTCCTCAGAAAATTTATCTAGCGGATCGTCTCTTATAGAACATAGATCCTTTCTATTCGTAAATTAGAATAGAATGATTTAACGATGCAGTATTTTATTGCCTGGTAAACTAATTAAGCCAAGCTTCCGAATGTAAGCAGACTACTTTAAACCTTGTTCTTAAAGAGAATTTATAAATGTGAGTTTTAAAACCGTATAAAGTGCAGAAAAACTTTCATTTCATGCAAGATAACCCACAAATTTTAGCCGCGAAAGCCGTTGAAAAGGTAGGATATCCGACGATAATTTTCAATTTTACTCCAATCACCTTCATTAAAGACGGGCAGAGCATTCGCATTATTCCAAAGATCTGGAAAAGTGGCTTTTTCTCAAAGGGAGAAGAATTTTCTCTCTTTTAAAACTAATAAAAATAACTTTGGCATAAGCTTTATTTATCAAGCTTTAATTGCATATTAACTTCCATCAGTGACTATGCGATGAATGTTCGAAAAAAATAAAATATGTTTTCATTATCCGGGTTTTGCCGCCAACACACTAATAAGTTAATTTATATGCTGTCTAAACCTGTGATTTTTTGATATTTTGTTATCGAACATCAGAAAAAAAATTATAAAATAATTTAATTGCATCAACCTGCCCTGTTTTCACTTTGAAAATTAATAAAGATGCCAAGGGTAAAGTCCTAACTGCCTCATGTGAAATGACAACAGAAAGCAATTTTCCGTGAGTTGTCTTTCATTTATAAAAACTGTCATCCTTGAGCGTAATTACATGAAACCTGTCTTTCCAAGTTTCTTATATTAATTTTAATATTTTACAAATATACAACTATTCTCCAACTAGGGTATTATTGAGGCAAATCTACCTTTTAATTCCAAAACGGCTATAATTTCTGGAGCATTAGGTAATTTAAATACGCAAATATATTTCATAATCTCCAAGCTTTAGCTAAATACCTCAGATTAAGTCGTCTCATAGCTCCTGGATTTCAATTTTGTAATGCAGCCCCACTAGAAAAGTTTATTAACGCTCACTGAAGAAGTGCACATTTTTAATTTCATTTCTTTCTTTAATAAATCTCTAGAAGATGAAAAAGTGCAATTTTGTTTCTTTGCGAGTAAATGCTGAAGACGGTGGAATGGTTAGAAATATGGAAGAAAGTGAAATGTATTATTACATTAGACCTAATCTTAAGCGAGGTAAGTCTTGCTACTGTTCATTTTAGAACACGAATGAGGTACTTGAAATTATGACTTCATGGTAAAGAGTAACTATAATGTAATTACTTTTGGGGCAGTTATGAATAAGGCACAGCGTGCGGATTTAACGGGAACATTTCGAGCACAATTAAGTTACTTTACAGCAGAATATATTAGGATTTTAACGTGTAAAATATTCATGTTGCGTCATTATGATAAATTCTTTCCGACACTGCTATAAATTTTATTTATGAAATATGTATCTAATAAGGTCAAGCATGAATTCATAAAAGGAAAATTTGTTAGGACAATAGTGCAAAAAATCGGAAGAGAAGAATCGGTCGTACTGACTTACTTTACCCAAACGAAAGTGACTTTCGAAACAGAACAAAATTGCTCTGGGTAGCAAAACCTTACAAAGGAAAGTCGTGTAAGTATTTGAAATTTGCGGTCGTCGTTCAATTTCATTTCAGAGCAACATAGAGCACGTTTCTGTTGAAATATTTCTAGTTTGTTAAAAGAATCCTTATACACTTCCGAAATCAATATACTTATAAATGTAAGTATTTATATTATCAGAAAGCATGCATATTTGGTTATTGGCGCCTTAATTGTACTATTGTAATAAAGTGTATGTCATTTTCAATCGGAGTAAGGGTTTTTTCAAATTGTAATTAAAATAGGTAAGTATGTGAAAAACTGATACGCATTTAATTATTATAACAGTACTAAAATTTCAAATTGTTTGTTTTTTTTGCTTGCCATATTGCGACTTAATGCCCATTATGTGAAACCCCAAAACATGGAATTTCTAATTTGCTAATGTATGTAACATTGTTGTTGGTTTATATGACAAGATGTATCATAATACTAAGGTGCTGTGCTATCTCAACCCCTTTTCAAGCATCTACCTACTTTAATATTAATAGTATGGTAAATGAGTAAGTTGAACATAACAGAGCTTCAAATACAATTTGTATGTCTCTAAAAGAGTAGATGACTTTAATTAAACAATTAAAATCCACTAATCTATGAAGTCTACTTTACAAACTCATATTTCAATTTAAACTAAAATAGACGGAAAAAGCTGGAAAGTCACTCTTAAAATGTAGATTTGTTAGTTTACACAGGATAAAGAGCACCATTAGACCTGTCGATCGATTGGAGGTAGGCAACACATCAGGCTTAATCCAACCTTTTTCTGAGACGAAATATTATGTTGGAGATAAGAGATTTTTCACATTTTGCTTTGTCTGCTCAGTATATTTTACTTAACTTTTGAAAGTGACAAAAAAGTATGATAGGTTAGTGCATACCTCCTGAGTCGCTCACTTGGGGTAGTATTATATCTGTAGTCTATATTTATAAATTTTAACGGCCCGTTAAATAAGTTGACATTTTAATTAAATAACTACGTTAAACAGTCATTCACGTTCTCCATTTATAATTTACACCGTACTTAATTTCCGCACATATGCTGTTGCACAAACAGATCCTCAGGGCATCCATTTACCATACGCCACAAAGCTCATAAATACTATTCTGTATGTAACGAGTTCTCAACTCGAATTCATGGGTGAGTACATTTTACAAATAACAAAGCCAACTGATTTTGCAAATGAGGGAACTATCTGGGACTGAAATTTTTTAACAACTGTTCTATATTTGACCCAGAATATTCCTTAATTTATTGATAAAAATTAGTTGATTAAAATAAACCCCAAAACTATAGTTTTGCTATTATTTGTTTCCTTTTATATCAATGGAGAAAGTTTGATTCATAAATATTTTCATAAAAGTCTGTAGAGCATAGATATTTTATAATAATCGCTCCTCTTTTGATAAAATTATATTTTTGTGCATCCTTTAAAGCTATAGGGGTTGGTGAAATGCGGAAGGACAACCCGTTGCTTTAGAATATTTCCCTACGTTTGTGATGTTACACTTATTTTTAGAAGATTGAAGAAATTGACTTCGGTTCAATTTTATAAACTTAAGGTAATACAGAAACTGTATTTATCTGCCCACTCGTGTATCTTAAAAATACGGATCGTGATGTACAGTACATTCATTAAATAACTTGTAGGTACATAATTAGGTTACATAATTTTAAATTTCTAAATTTTTAAAAGTATTTGCTTTTTTATGTTTAGCAAATAGTAGGAGTAGTATTTTTAAATATACTTTATCTGCCGCCGCTAAGAATAGAAAAAAACATAGTCATTTTATAAACGTAGTTGAATCGAATTGCTGGGATAAAAGTATAAACAAAGTACCTAATTTGAATAGGTAAATATGATTCAAGGATTTCTTTTTAAATAATACCCCGGGATTAGTTATAGACTATTAGATAATTTGAATGATATGGAATTGGATCAATAAACCAAATCGCTGTTATCAAAGGTCAAATTTTACGTGCTAAAGCATATTTTATCAGCGGAAGACATTTCCTGTTCGGAAGCGAACATCATAAGAATATCTATCGATCGCGTATTCGTATTAAAAAAGTAGGGACATATCAATGTTTAAAGGAAGCACATAAATTGTTATCTATGTTACATTTTGAATGTATGCAAGTTACTTTTATACATAACAATTTCGCTGGCTTTTAATATCAAAAGAGACATTAAATTTTTAAAGTGCTGGACATAAAATTGCAGGCACCTCTAAAAACGTAATGAAAGATTTCTTTGTGTAAATTATGCATTTTTAATCCTGCTGTATTAGTTCTTTGCTGTATTCTCATTTAAAGATGTCCGCAAATGTTTGTCAATGTGACAAAAGTGATAAATTCTTCCTTATAGTGGCAAGTTTTTCCTCCCTTACTTTACTATGAAAGATTCGTTAAAAGTATAATCGATTTTTCCCAGTAGCAAATGGTACTGTTTTAAATAACTACATACCTACCTTGCATAGATATAGCACATAACTAATAACTGTAGATGTCATAACATAATTTTCTCCAAATTATGGATCATTTTTATATGACGGTAATAGTTTTTACTGCAGTACTTATACGTGCGAAATGTTTAAAATAAAACTCCAATGTTTAATAAAAACACTTATCGGAAGACCAATTCCAGATCTTATGACAACATGAAGCGATCACATTTGATGATTACTGAAAACAACAGATTTCCTCGCACAATTTATTAGGGACATGTACAAATTATTATAAATATTTGTTTAACAGTTCACAGCAAATAACAAATGCCTCCGAAAATAAACGTTTTTATTTTGCAGTTCAAACATATATTTTTTGCAATGTTATGATTTAAATACGAAGTGAGCGGCGAATGTACATTATATTTCGTGCATTTACAAACCCAAAGAGAGTTTATTTTAGTTTATATTTCAATGATTAGGATTATTTTCGTGGGCATTTTGTATTGGGCAAATATAATTTCCGTTTATATTGCTTATGACAGCACACTTTCAACCGGTTTTTGTCTCTTTGTGGGTTGTTTTACATGTATCCTTTAATTCATCACGGTATTCTAATTTGTACAAATACCTCTTGGAAATAAAAATGTAATTCCACATCTGGGAAAGACCTGCTGTTTAAGATAAGGCCTGGTGGAAACTTAAATGTTTATAGGGAACTGTTAATGTACTTTTTATTCATAGTAAGTATTCTCTTCTCTTTATGTACGTCAGAGTGACAATGCTATAAGGCGGAGGTTTTAATGCGTCTTTATTATCATGCAAAAACGGAAGATCTCAGTTTGAGAAATAAGCATTAAAAAAATTTAGGATTTCCGGTTTCCACTTTTGGTAGACTTTTTCGTACAAGCTAGCAATTTATTCTCGAGATAATGCCATATTCGAAAACAAATTTGCCAATGCTTTATGTGTCATCTTGTTTCGTTACTTCCCATAATTATCTGCGGAAAGAGGGAACATTAATCATTCCAACAAAATTAATCGACATCTATCCAATTAGTGCATTATTCTCCATTGACACAAATTGTAAACGGCTTATGAAGACAGATGGGAATGTTAGGAATGATTTTTTTATTTATTACAACGTGTTATGGCTGACCCAGTAACTGTCAATGATTAAAAATCAAATTCAAAGCAATTAAGCATGCAATTTTTCTTTAAGGGGGTTGATAATTCGACTTCTTAGCCCAGTTGTGTAGCTGTTGACACACAGTAGCGTGCAATTAAGACTTATAAGACTTGCCGGTAAATAATACGGAAGCGACGAAATTGTGCCCCTTTAAAAGTAATTACTGTTTGAGGGCCATGAACCTTGTTAATTTTCTTTGGTGAAAGCTCTACTTACGTACACAACAGAAATCTTGAATTGAAGAGGGTAGTTGAATTATTATATAGAATTATATTATTAGGAATCAAATGTATCCACTCTTTGTAAATATTGACAAAAGTTATAATTGGCATTTGCCTCTGAATTTAACTTAATTTTCCCCATCTATAAATAGCACTTCAAATAAGCAATACATATACCTCAATTAAGTAAATTTGAAATAGGTATATAACAAGAACGGAATTATTTAAAAGAGGCATATTGATACATTACTTTTGATATTGTACAGAACGTGTCAAGTTTCTAGGGAATAGGGGCTGGCTATCAATCCTAAAAGCTCCAGAGGTTTTGATACCAAAAAGTTTGCAATGGGGAATCGATGTCTACGTGCTGAAAAGTCAGATGACATAGCAATTAATAAATCATTTTCAAAGGATAAAACATGCCGAAATCCTTTCGGTTAGGAGCAGAAAGTTGCTTGGAAACCCTTATGTTCCAGCAATTTGTGTGACGGCGCGCATGTCCGGGAACTCTGTTCCAAAGCGCCTTCCCTCATTCAGTATCATAACGCGAAAACTTTCGGACTTCTGACTGAGAAACATTTTTAACCCGTCGCGCACAAAATTACATGGAAAGCGCACAATTAAAAATTGTTCAAAACAAAAATAAAATGTTGTAAATGCTAGTTTGCGTGTTTCCTGGAGTGATTACCGTGTGGTAAATATAGTAATAAATTCACTTCTTGCAGAAAAATAAAAATGGTTTCGTTACCAAGTGAACTTTTGAAGTGATCCGCACGAATTAAAATCTAATTAAAAAGCATGGAAGTGAATGAGTACATTGATATTTTGGCTAATTGGACCAATGAATCTCTGAATGACGGAGTTCGGGAAGCGAACAACAGTTTTCCTGACGATTTAAAATTTAACGAAAACTCTTTGTCCATCGTTCTTGTGTACTGTGCGCTGTTCATAGTGGCTGCTGTGGGAAATTTAACAGTGTTTATATCGCTCTT
Source organism: Quadriops clusia (assembly GCA_033557875.1). Classification (NCBI taxonomy): domain Eukaryota; kingdom Metazoa; phylum Arthropoda; class Insecta; order Coleoptera; family Hydrophilidae; genus Quadriops; species Quadriops clusia. Next base: position 4,886 of record JAWQRP010001381.1, on the reverse strand, counting down.
TAGATCGCGACACAGAAAATCACGAATTAGTTTAATGATAAGACACCTCGCCATTGCTGATCTTTTAGTGACCTTCATTATGATTCCTCTTGAGGTAAAGTTTTGCAATTGTGGCATTTTAAATTAAATTAAAAAATTTAATTAAACATCAACAAAGTAGTGTATGTGCATCAAATATCCAAAGCAAATAAATATTTCCTATTCTGATTGATCGTTGATATTCTTGAGATATTCGGAAGATTATTTTGCCAATTAAAAGACTTTATGAAAAACTTAAAATGCTTCTTTAATTTACAAAACGTCGACGTTTCGGGGAACATTCTCTCCTTCTTCAGGATTTACATATAGGTACACAATTAATTTTAGAAACGTCGTCGACGTTTTTCAAATAAAAGTAGCTTTTCATAAAGGTTTTTAATTGGTAAATCCGATCTTCCAAACATCCCAAGGATACCAACGATCATTCGTCAAAATAGAAGAGGGGAATCAAAACATATTTCCTATTATGAATCATAATTGAGTCCCTCATAAATCTTACCTTACCGGTGCTAACTCGCATGGTCAAGCTTATTAAATTCCGTTATAATGAATACCTAGAGACTACCACATATGCTACATATATATCTTACTGCATGAACATATACCTATAGCAAACGATAGACTGGAATATTGCAAACATTGTTTGATGTGCCAGTACTACAATATTTAATCATGGGGAAATGTTTAAATAAAAATGAACGTCCACTACTTAAACTCAATTACGAAAATCATGAGTGTATTTTTACTTAAAAGACTTTTACAAATTGGGTCGGTTACTTCCTTTATGCAATCAATAATCAATTATTTTCAATCAAGAAATAACGCTTGGATGCCTCTCGAAAATTAAATAAAAGTATCTCGAAAAAAATCCGCCTAATAAAAAGCGTCTCTCCTCACTAATTGTAGTTATCAAGCCTTTTTTCAATTTACACTCTTTTTCGCTATTTGTTTTAAGTAATTGGATACATTTGTATTCTACAGAGGAACAAAGAAAATTCTCCCTTCGGGCTACAATTAATTAATTAAATATTACTGAAAGAAATTTCGAACACGCATAAAGATGTTGATAAACAACTGGGGCACGAGTTTAACTTGAATATAGAATTAAAATTTCTTTAGGCAAAAAAAGCTAATTTTTGCTTAAAATGTATAAAATGAACAAAATTTAAAATGTAATTACGACGTTTCCAGCGTAATAAATCGCCAACGCCTCGTAGATTACAAACACTTCTATTTTTTCCAAAACAGGATTGAAAGCAGCATGTGTTATTGATTTGTAAGGCACTTGTAGTTGTTGATAATCTCAATGCAATTCCAATAGCATTCAGTGTACCTACATGCATACCGAATTAAACAGATCCCCTCTAAAACGTATTGCGTCATTTCCATTAGTAAAAGAGCTAAGGATGGTTACAAATTGAAATTGATTCCATTAATTCTAAATACTCCTGAATGCTGCGTATCCAAGTAACAAATATATCACAATTTATTTACTTAAATCCTGTACTCACTGCTTAAATTCAGATACAAATCAATGTACCTACTCCTTAAGGCACACAATTATTATATTTCACACTTATTGGTACCAAGTTTTCTCGTAAAATAGTTCTGTGTGGAACGTCATGGCAGTGAACACTTTATTGGAAAATCTGATAAAAAGGAAATTCGTTTACTTCTTTGAGGGCAAACTGCTGAAGCGTTAGCGAAGAAACAAACGACTTTTATTTTTGTACGATTCCCCAATAAACCCTTCCTAAACTCAAACTTAGCATCCTGTTACCAACAATATAAGAGATATGTAAATTCTATTCCGCGGGGGGTTTGAATTGTTTGTTGATATTTAGTGCTCAGTCGAAGCAAATAATATAATTTATACAAATAATGTGAAAATTATTTTCATAAAAGCTGACTTTAATAACGTCTTTACTGAAACTTATTAAAATTTATTCGCTTTCCTCGAAATATGTTTTCATCAGCATGGAAATGCCCGTTAAATTTTTTTACTTGCTCATCCCTTATTACATTGACTCCGTCACTAGTATGTGCGTTTATGTCTTGTTTAAAAAATACATCCTGTAACAAAATCTGGAAAAATTCCTACAGCAGATCTACGTTAAAAGGTGATTAACTACCTCGTACGATTGAAGGTGTTACCACTGAAACCATCGTTCAAAAACACTGGCATCATTTGTTTACACGAGCCGAGAACTTCAACCCCTTTTGGTGTACATACTCTCACCATAACAAGTTTTCAGTGTCTGCATAATCAAGTTTGTCGAATATTTACTTAACGCTCTTCTAACGACGACACGATTTCTGCGAGAAAATAAGATTAGCCAAGTTTTAACCCTAAAGGGATAGAAGTATTATCTGTGGTAATCAATCTGAACTGGCTTTAAATTGTACATACACGAGAAATTCCTCCGATATCCTGACATATCGATTGCTTTCGCATGTTGAATGAATTCCACCTCTATCATATTCTGGACCTCTCTTGAATTAATTCACAGACAACGAAAGCATGATTTATTTTCCATAAAACATTTACACGGATTAGCGGACGAATTGGTATGTACACAAGAGAGCCGTTCAAGTATTTCGATTTTATCTAGGAAGGTATCAAGCCTGACATAAATGACGGATTACTAGTACGTACGTACGTTTCGGATAAGTCCAGATCCATTGTATTTTTCAGTCACGTAATTAATTCATTTGGGGCTTTGATGTTGCAACGCTACAAATGTCCATTGCTGAAAAGTAAAAGTCCAGAACTAATTATATTGTCGATGGAATTTGCTACTCTATCAGGTATGCTAATAAAATTTACAGCATCTGTCCTTTTGAGCCCATACCCTACATTTATCTTGCAAATTCTGCTCATGATAAAATACCCTAAGCGAAGCACTAAATTTGCAATATATCACTCTGTTATTATTGTGGTACCTGTGGGAATATGCAAGAGATGCGTAACTCTATTTATAACTATGAAACTCTATATATATAATTTATTTTTATGTCCATATTAAGAAATTGAATATGTATTAATTAAAAAAAGTACATTTTATTTATCATGTTTCTACCGTTAACAATATGTATTCTATGTTTCAAGAAACTCTAACTTATACAAATTCCAAACTGTATAATCTGTACTTGTAGGTTAATTAAAATTTATAAATTAATACTGCATGGCAAAACAAAATGTGTATCTCAAATCTCTGTCAAACGTTTTAATTATAAAAGAGTGCGCAAAAGAGTACAAGATAAACACGTTGAAATCATAACTTTTAAATTTTATTTTTCTTTATTTCAAGATATTTCATTTCATTTCCCTTTCCGTTCTCGTTTCCGGTTCAATCCCCATTCCCAATCTAATTTCAGGTACTATCCAGTCCAGTACCCATCTCATAGTTTATTTTAATTTAATTTTAATTTGTTTTATTTTGCGTAATTTTATTCTATTTTATTTTATTTAATTTAATTTTGTTTTTCTTCCCGTCATCTTTACCAGTTCAGCCTCCGTTCCCGTTCTACTTTCAATTCAAGTGCCTATCCCCTATTTTATTTGAACTTAATTCTAATTTATTTGCTTTGTTTAATTTTATTTTACTGTATTTTCCTTCCCGTCATCGTTTCCGGTTCAGTCCCCGTGCCCGTTCTAGTTTCCCGTTCCGTGCCCTTCCATTCCGGTAATTTATTTTACTCTATTCCATTTTAATGTGACTTCAAGATGTCCGTGCTTGAACTTGACTTGTTAACTTGACAATTATTTAACTTAAAAGATCTTCTTCTTCTTAGTTCCCTCGCAAGAGGTTGGCTCCAACTCCTTGGAACTATTTAGTCATCTGGTACAGAGTATGAATAGTGAGGTCAACAACCTCGTAAAAATGTTGATATTTTAGAAAAAAAAGTAATTGATATAAAAAATAATGTTAGAATCTTTGAATATCAAATATGAAAATCTTTCAATTAATTTTAAAAAAAGATACTAATAATATTACCAAAATCTATAATCAAATTATTAAAAATGCTAAAAGAAAATCCTAAAGATGCACAAAAAAGTGTGCGAAACGACGATTTTAAAAATATATATAGAAAACCTACACTACCAGATACAACAGTACACAATCAATCCAACCATCCTCAAACACATAAGATATCAGCTTTTAACACATACATAAAAAGAACATTCGACATACCTATGAATATAAAATCAAGAAATTCAGAGATTAATATCATTAAAGAAATAGTCATAGCCAATGGATACACAACTAATTTCATCAACAATATAATTACAAAAAACAAAAAGAAACATAGGCTAAAAGACATAAAATTACATAACCATAACTTCACAAAAATTACTAAATATAACCTATTAACATACTTAGGACCTATAACATATAAATTAGCAAATATTTTAAAAACATACAACATCAACACTACTTTCCGCACAAATAATAATGTCAAACAACTGTGGTTCTGTATACATAGGTGAAACAGGCCGACAATTAGAAACAAGAATTAAAGAACACCTAACAAGAAATACCACCTCAAATTTTGGAAAACATATTCAAGAACATATGTGTAGAACTCCAAGTCAGGTTGTTAAGATATGGTATATATAAATAAAAGCACTGTTCCTGACAGGGTTCATTCGTTCATTCTATTCATCTCGTGTCTCTCTAGTACAAATTTTCTGTGATATTTAAGTCTGCAATTTTAGTCTATTTAAGCTGTGATATTTTAAAAAAATTTTAAATGTAAATTTGTTTCGTTAACTTATATTTGAGAGAGCCACACAAGTTGAAACAAAAATTCACTTACCTAATTATTCCACATGTACCTAAATT
>JAWQRP010001380.1:0-19468 GCA_033557875.1 Quadriops clusia | reverse complement strand
CTCAAATGAAGAAGTCTCAAATGAAGAAGTCTCAAATGAAGAAGTCTCAAATGAAGAAGTCTCAAATGAAGAAGTCTCAAATGAAGAAGTCTCAAATGAAGAAGTCTCAAATGAAGAAACCACAAATGAAGAAATTACAATCAATAAAGAAAAATTCGTAGCATTAAAGTGTTAAGTACTGCCAATTTGTAAGATCCTAATCAACTTTTTTCGGTACGTATCGGTTGCAAGATACAGGGTCTTAATTACACTATCTTCATGTATACATTAGCAGGTAAACATTGGACTTCATTTAAACAACTTTTATTAATGGGGATTCTGATGCTTTTAACGCTGACAAATGAAGCGTAATAACCACGACAGATGCAAAATAAAATAAGAGGCTGATGAGGGTACTGCTTTTTCGCGAACAACAACAGAGCGGAATATAAAACGACTTGTCTTTGAAGTTGACAAATTTTAACGCTATTAACCGTCCACTGGGAAAAACAGGTCGCTTCTAGGCAGGGATGGTGTCCTTCTAATTAATGATAGAATTTCCGTGCGACTTCTAAATACACTATTAGGTACTACTCTTTGTGACACTTACATCTCATTTAACGCTCTAACTACTAAACTGGTTTTCTAAATGAGATGACTTTGAAGAGAAAAGGATAAACACGAGTCTAAATAGAAGAACAAAATCGAACTGGAACGACAAAGTCAGGAACGAAGGAGTACCGCAGTAATAATGCCACAGTAATAGTATCGGTAAAAGAAAAACTAAAAATAAAATATCAACATGATGATGTATAAAAATTTATTTTCGCTTTCTTTGGGATGTATAAAAATGGAAACCAAATGTATAAAAATGTTTTAACATGTTTCCTCCGTCCTTGAACTTATTCAATAATATTTTACGTAAACAAATCTACAAACTATCCGGACTCTTTAACCATTTAACAGCCCATATTCTTTGTTTAGAAAAGATATTATCAAGTACGAAGTTTATGATATTTTATTTGCCGATATTTTATTTGTCGATATTTTGTTTGTCCATATTTTGTTTGTTCATATTTTGTTTGTCCATATTTTATTTGTTCATATTTTATTTGTTCATATTTTATTTGTTCATATTTTATTTGTCCATATTTTGTTTGTCCATATTTTGTTTGTCCATATTTTGCTTGTCGCTATTTTGTATGATGATATTTGTTTGACTTTATTAGGTTTGACTTTATTAGGTTTGACTTTATTAGATTTGACTATTAGGTTTGACTTTATTAGGTTTGACTTTATTAGGTTTGACTTTATTAGGTTTGACTTTATTAGGTTTGACTTTATTAGATTTGACTATTAGGTTTGACTTTATTAGGTTTGACTTTATTAGGTTTGACTTTATTAGGTTTTACTTTATTCCGCCCAGACTTTATTTTGCTTAAGTTTATTCTATCTCAACACTATTTCACTTCGACTCTGTTTGATTTGGACTTTATTTTATTCTGAGTTTGTTTAACTTAGAGTATATACCTTGGGTAAATATTTTATATGAAGCACATGCTAATATTGAGTTGGTACGCCATAAAAACGATGGGTTTTGCCATTGGTTTGCATTATCCGATTGTTCAATAAGTTTGTAACAAACACTCACCGTCGAGCCGTTTAAAAGAAAAAGAATGAATAAAAGTGGTACCTACCAAATGTGCATACAGATTCACATCAATATAGTGAGAGTACTACGCATAGTAAGACTTCGTTAGTACATCAAAAACCAAGTTTAAACAGATAAAATTCAGTATAGCTTTTATATGTGGTATAAGCCACCAATCTGTGGTTTAAGGTTTTTATATAAAAATCATTGAGTAATACTACAACCATTATAATTAAGTCTCTTATGGTTTCATTATAATAAATGATGGTAAATGGTACTGCACAAACTCAGATAATAACCACTTATTGATTATTTTCTGTGTAATGCTTTGAGGTCCTTTGCGGTACTACATGAAATTAGTAATCCAGAAAATGTAAAGTAAGTGACAAATTCAGAATTTTCCACTTGTATTGAAGGTAATTTGAACGAATTGCGTACAGAAATGTGTGCATAAAGAAATATGTGCATAAAGAAATATGTGCATAAAGAAATATGTGCATAAAGAAATGTGTGCATAAATATCTTTATAAAGACCTTATGCAATCAGTCGTTCACTCCGTGGGTAGTTGTATTGTGACACCTACCATTCTGTATTCCAAAAAGGTACTATGCCATATATCCATGTGAAAATTATACGAAACAACGGTATGTTCAACTTTTGAATACGCACCTCGATCGGAATAACAATAACGTGCGCTAGAATGTGATCGGTTTTTAATGGAAGTGGTACTAACATAATTTCCAAACATAATTTCTAGGTTGGTGTTTATTGATGTCGGGTTCGTAAAATCAATTTAGAGAGATTCTTTCTAAGAGTTTAATCATGTTTTTATATCAATGGCTGTATATTTTTAAAACTTCTAACTGTACTTGCATGGGCGCAGGTGGAGTATAGGTACTATCGCAGATAAATATGGTACTACTATCACATTGCGGGTGATTGGTACTGACTGGTATTAATATGACAACTATAACTAACAGCACCATGAGCATAAATCGGCATTTGACAAAATCAGATAAATATCATCATCAGTCCGTATACGATGCATCGTACATTATCGGTCGTACCATATTAGCAGTATTACATACATTGCATATTAGCAGTATCACAGTGTTGCATATTACAGGCCCGATGAATGGACAGGACATTTGTCATGTGTGACCTTTTTCTGTAAAACTTTTTTCTGTATGACCTTTTTCTGTATGACCTTTTTCTGTATGATCTTTTTCTGTATGATCTTTTTCTGTATGATCTTTTTCTGTATGATCTTTTTCTGTATGATTTTTTCTGCATGATCTTTTTCTGTAGGATCTGTTTCTGTATGATCTTTTTCTGTATGATCTTTTTCTGTATGATCTTTTTCTGTATGATCTGTTTCTGCATGTCCTTTTTCTGTATGAAATAAAAGATTTCTTTAAAATTAAAGTGAAGTAACTGCAGATCTATTAGTGTGAATAAAGTTTATATATACGTTGGTAGGGGTAAAATTTTGTAAACATGATAATTCAATAGTACCATAGCGTAATATTAAGTAGTACCGCCGACAACTTAGTACTATATTTGAAGTAATTTCACGAAAAATTTCTACTTCATCATCGTGAAAGCCTCAAAATAGCTGCTACAAACTACCAGGATGAACATTCCTAGGTCGTACTTTCTCTTCTTCTATTCTACGAATGCAAATCAGTTATTATTTCTTATTTTATGCAAAGGAGGAAAATTGATAAAAAGTACTAAAAAAGCTTGATCATTACTCTCTTGCAAAGTGTGCTTACAATTTTTCGATCGCTGATAAGAAAGTACTGCCCGCCGATGTTTAGATTGGTTATTCGGTACTAAAATGACAACTACTGCGGAGAATATGGTTTTTGACCTCGTTTTGGTCCGTTATTCAACAGCAGACAAACAGCTTGGAAGCTTCGTACTTTCGTTTTCATTACCATCAGTTAGCAGCAAGCTCGTTTAGTACTCCAGAAGATTTCGAAGTAGACTCGGAACAAAGAAAGTAAATACATAGTTTACGTCCAATTAATATCTAAGAACTGCACTGCGTGGTTATGAAAGAATTCTTTTTAATCTCAGGAACGGGTTTTGGCCGCTCGATTTGTAACAGTCTGTACATCAACACCAGTATAATTACAGTAAATATTGACGAGGCGAGCTTTTCACATAAAAGAAACTGACATGTGAAATGTGTCAGTACTCTGTCATGGTACTTCAGTAGTAGTATAGCTATTTCTGTTTTAGATCATGCTGTATGAAGATGACATTATAATGTGACATTGTAATGTGCATCAAACCAAAGATATATGTTTGGTTTGATGCACCACTGATTAGTACTACTTATGTTTTGCTGTATGCTTATTAGTGATTAGTGATTGACGATGTTGTATTAATGATTTTGACTCGATGTTCTATAGGTACTTTTTTAAATAGGTTCTAGTAATATATTTTGTTTAACAGTACTGATCTTCAGAATAAGAAGTAGAAGAAGAAGAAGAAGAGAAAACTCGATGGCGACAAGTGTTGAAATTGATCCAGAAGGGGAACCAATCGTGTAACGATATTTTTCATGCAAATTATTAACACTTGTACAATAATATTAATGCGATTCCTTTCTCTTTTCAGTTAGAGATTTATGTTGCTTGCGGTACTAAAACACAATTTGCCGTGCGCAATATGCAACTACTTCACATTGCCGTGGCAAGTACTTTACATTTCATATTACTTTATATTGCCATGCGTTATTGGTACGTACGTTTAAGCATTAAATCAATGGTTTAAGGAACCTCCAATCATGTTGTTTGGACTTTTCCACAAACTTTAGTATGTCTGTTTGAACTTTGAGTTTTTAGTACCAGCGAATAAATTAGTGAGATAAAATCGATAAAGCATCCTTATGGCTGTTTTGCATATAAACGCTTATTACACAGGAATATTCGATTTAATGATGGCGTAAAAATGTCAATATTAATCGGTTTTAGTATTTCGTTTCGGGATGAGGTCGTTATGATATTGTTTTGATCTGGTACTACTAATTGAAGAAAACATAGGACTAATGTGCTGATCTAAAGTTGGTGCTAATCTACAGTTCTAAGCTACAGTTCTAATCTACAATTAGTACTGATCTATAGTTTGTAGACTGGTAATAGTACTAATGTGCGTTTGATGGATTTGTTGTTACAAGTTTTATACTGGTAGATTAAGTGACGTCAAGGATGTTTATTCCTGTAGCGGTTTTATTCTAACCTACGCTTTATATGTTAATGTTTACAATATAAAAAATGCTCCAAGTCGCTCACGGTAGAAATAAGAGTGTCATAACACCATATTTGTAGTTTATTAGCGGTAGACAACCTGGCATGCAAATTATGTGGTTCTGCGTAAAAACAGTAAATGTACAATTCGCAATTGTAACAATAAATGTTTGCTTGTTTGTGTTGACTTCAACAGATGATAGATGTAACAATGGACATATTTTCAAATCAAAACGCTATCTAGCGGGGAGTTCTGCGTTAAATCAGAATGCTAATCCAAGTGAAGCAGCTTTATAGCGACAACAAGGCAGGACAATAGCAACGCATCCGCGTTAGTTTGTTCGATATTAATATTTTCCACCCACATTGTACGTATGTTCATGAGGGACAGTTATATAACTGGTTACAACTTTGAGTATGGGAGGAAGAAAAATATGTGATGAATAGGGACAATGAGACTATACGTACCCTAAAAAGTATCTAATCATTGTAGTACTATTTATATGACTGCGTACTACCTAACACTACATATCTAAACGATTGCCAGTTGTTCATTAGAATGGAATGTTAGAAGAAATCATAAGTGTATGTTCAATACATTGATTAAGTATACTTTACAAGTCTAATCTGGTGTGCCCCAGAGTTCAGTATTTGGTCCACTTATATATGTTATATTAATATAAATAATGTATGCTAGCACACTTCATAAATGTGTGGATGCATTTTTCTCTCTTGCTAGTCTAACATAATTCTGTGAAGTCGTCAATGGCTATAATTTAACTTTGCACCATTTTAAACATCTCAACAACATGATTTTTTTGTTTGACATTGGAAATAAGTCAGATGAGTATTGTATAAAATATAGGGTTACACCTTCACCACACCTACAAAAATATTAACATTTATATCAATAGAATATGGTGGATGCATATGGAACAACCAATAAATATGGAACTTTGTGCCAAGTGTATAAATAATACGTTTTATACAAAGCTCTCCTTTACCTAATAAACAATAATCAAAAGAGGTTGACACCGAAAACCACAAACCTATCAATTATATTGTATTTTAATATAATTCGCAACAACTAGAGCTTAAAATTTGTATAATATCACTTTCTAATGCCAAAAGTAATTAAATCTGTATTAATTTATGCTTCAAGACCTGGTTTATGCAGCTAGCGCAGCGTTCAAACCGCCATTATCAATGCGGTCTTCTTTATTTTTTCCTTTAATTACAAAACACTTTGCACAACATTAATTCGCGGCTATTTCTGGATTGCGGATTCTTCGCGATAATCATCTTCGTAATGAAAATCATCTTTGTAACGAAAATCATCTTTGTAACGAAAATCATCTTCGTAACGAAAATCATCTTCGTAATGAAAATCATCTTCGTAACGAAAATCATCTTCGTAACGAAAATCATCTTCGTAACGAAAATCAGGGCGCTTTTCGCAGCAATAATGGAGCGCGGTACGTTATGCAATTAGAAATTACGTAACTTCTTAAAAACTTAACACTCTACAAATTCATAAAACTTGAAACAGTTTCTTCCGTCAAGATTTACAAATATTATATGAAAGTAAGAAAGAGTAATTAATTGGGAAATAAAATTATAATACGTTCGATTGGTATTATGGATTGTCATGGAATGCTTTTGCGACCATCCAAAGGTAGTACCATGTAAGTACATATCTTAGAAACGTTTAATTAATTCCGAAATAACAGAATTCAAATGCGTTCGATAGGTATGGTTTGTCATGGAATGCTTTTGCGACCATTCAAAGGTAGTACCATGTATGTACTTATCGTAGAAACGTTAATGAAAAGGTCAAGATAATAGTACCTATTTCATAGCACCTATTGCACAGTACCTATTTCATAGTACGTATTACATAGTACCTATTTCATAGTACCTATTTCATAGTACCTATTTCATAGTACCTATTTCATAGTACCTATTGCATAATACCTATTTCATAGTACCTATATCATAGTACCTATGTTAAATATATATAGGGAATAGTTAGATATATAGTTCGAGAGGATTTGAGTGGGCGTAAGGAATTTGGTCGCGAAAAAGGAATGCAAATTTTGAACACCCTGACTTATCTAACTGGCGTCTTAACGAGTTCTTTAATATTAAAAATACGTGATAGCAATCACACATTGTGTGTTTCTCTGCGACGAGAGAGTTGGTGAAACGCGTACGCCAAGTGAAACTTAGCTAGCCTTGTTAGATTCTCAGCGAGTCAAGTGAATGATACCACTTTTCGAGTCTCGCGAAGAATTCCAACAACGGACTGGACGCTAGCACTTCTTATTTAGTAACCTGCATGGGTACAAAATTATTCTCACATTGATTGTGTGAGGTGCTTTAACGTAAGGTGCAACAAAAATACGCTATTATTTCTCGGTGCACAGAAGCTCAGACCTGTTAAAAATATTCAAATGCAACCCATGCAACTGGCTATTGTTGTCTAAATTGAAAACAAACAAACAGAACAAGAAAAAAAGAGAAGGACTGGAAAAATTTTCAAGGATCGTCGTAAAGGTTCAGAGATCCTGTATGCTTGAAACGTATTTCGTGATGAAAGGAAATCATTTTTTCAGGAAATCATTTTTACAAGAAATCATTTTTACAAGAAATCATTTTTACAACAAATCATTTTTACAAGAAATCATTTTTACAAAAATCATTTTTTCAAGAAATCATTTTTACAAGAAATCATTTTTACAAGAAATCATTTTTTCAAGAAATCCTTTTTTCAAGAAATAATTTTTTAAGAAATAATTTTTTTAGAAATCATTTTTTAAGAAATCATTTCAGTTATTGTAGACGAAGAAACGATGCTTATTAACGAGTCAGTCGAGTTTTTACTGCATTCGGTACTATGGTACTTACTACCTATGTGATTCTATGCCTCGAGCTTTTATAAGCGCATTTAGTATTCAAGTTTAGTTTTCAGCTATAACATACCATGGCATTCTTAACAAGAATATTGTCTTTAGAGTTTCTTGAACTAACTTGCCTTAAATGTTAAGCTACCAATGACGGTACGAAAATGATCTATTTTTAAATAATATGAATTAATAGATTTAGATTAATAGATTTCGATTAATAGATTTCGATTAATAGATTTCGATTAATAGATTTAGATATTGGATGTTACCGAATTTGATCTTAGTAAATAAAAGAACGAATATAATATGACAGATATGTTTATTAGTAATATCAAAGGTACTACCCCCTCCGTACAACTTAAATTTGTATCGTTTAGTTACTACCTTTCACATGAATGCACTCATTTTAGCAATCACACGAATACACCCATTTTAGCAATCAATAACTCTTTTAAAGTAAACAAAATATTTTCAAGAAGAAGGTGCTGTAGATTTTCCACAAAAAGGTACTCACTACTGTTTACAGTAATGTACAATACTTCTCCCTAAGTTGCTAAGCTACAGTCCTCAGGAAAAGAACACCACCTTCCCTAACATAACATTCTCTTCCAGCACAAGGTACTTTTGCAATATCACATAAACAGGTAGTACCCACTTACCAAAAAATGAAGTATAGCCAAAATTAGTAATCCAAATTGGTACTTGTGGGAGTATAACTGAACTATCACGAACACTGTAAGCACTATCCCTCGGGGTAACTTGATTCGCGAATATGCAGAGTATATACTCAGGGTAGCACTTTATTTCCACGGGTACTACTTTGCTCTATTGGTAGTTGTTTCGTAAATACTAAGCATTAAGTAAGTACCAAGTATTAAGTAAGTACTAAATATTAAGTACTGCTTTTCTGAATCTGGTTGTTTCATTCATTGAAGTGTGTTTATCGGGTTAGTGTGTTTATCGACGACGAAATCGAGCGGACGTCGCGACGTCTGTTTACAGAAGTCGCACGCACGGACTGAGACATTCAACTTCAACTCAGCGCGCTTTCAAAAATGGACGTGCGCAGGTCTGGCCTGACGTCATATTCATTATGACGTCGCGATTAAGTGGGTTACTCTCATGTCTCTCCCTCTTCGTAACTGTTTCCAAGGTAAGTGGCAATCTGGCTACTTTCTTTTACCGCTTGCATTGGTACCACTCGAGTACCCAAATCGGTTCGACATCTCGTGGCAGACTTTGCAAGCTAGAACATACTCGAAGTAAATTAATGTTTATTCAATTGTTTAGCGTAGAAAAGAAAGTCGTACATAGATGTCAGCAGGCCGCGCGATGGCCGGTACCGTCGTTGCCAGTACCTCTTGGTACCCGAAGCGGCGTTGAAGTGATACCATTGAGTGGAGGAGTACTACTCTTACTCTTACTGCAGTAACAGTACTCTTATTCTTACTTACAGTAACAGTAGTACTCCTTTACTCAATGGTTATACCTCACTAGAATAATTTTTTAAAATTCATCCAAGTTCGTAGGTAATTTTTGAATACATATACCATCATTATGGCAAAAATTCTAAACTAAGAAAGAGAGTACATACTAAGAAGTAAAAGAAGAATTGATCCGGCACATAAAATAAGAAAATTTCCGAGATAATTTATTTTGTTAACACTAACGTGATGCGTACCGGCAGTTCGTATCGGCAATGCATTGCAATGCGTACCGGCAATACGTACCGACGATGCGTACCGACGATGCGTACCGCCCAAGGTAGTACCGCCGATGCGTAAGTACGACAAGAAAGCGGACGAAATTGAATTTCTGGTGAAATAGGCTTATTCTCAGTGTTAGATTCTTATTGAATTAGAATGGGCCTCACAAAAAGTGGATGATGTAGAGTAGTACTGTATAGAATTACACAAAGACCGTTCACGTGGAGCCGAACCGCAGCGATTAAAATGTTACGCGGATAATTTAAAGTCGGAATTGTGTATAATATCCAACCCTACCGTGTCAAGCGGCAATTCTGGACGCCGCAAAGGCCTCAGGCTCGCGGCTGCGGCATCCAAAAAATCCCCGGAGTAATGGCCCAATGTGTCTTCATTTACTTAACGCAACTTTTAATTTATAAGCTGCGTTAATCAAAATTGTTTACGTTGTGGGTGGCCGCAAATAAACCCAACTAAAGGTACTACCTGCTTGTGGTACTCCCGGCTTATGGTACTCCCTGCTTATGGTACTCCCTGCTTATGGTACTCCCTGCTTATGATACTCCCTGCGTATGGTACTCCCTGCTTATGGTACTCCGTGCTTATGGTACTCCCTGCTTATGGTACTCCCTGCTTATGGTACTCCCTGCTTATGGTACTCCCTGATTATGGTATTCCTTGCTTATGATAGGTATGCACATACAATAGTACCACCGCATTTTTTTATGTTAAAGTATCGACATATGTGTTTATGGTAAAAATTCTCATAACTTACATGAAGTGTAAAAGAAAGTAGCACCATATTCATAGTTATTGGTGCTAGGTCAGTACTATTCAAATATTAACCCGTAGAATTAAACCAGATGGGTTGAAACTTAAAAAGGTACCTTAATAATTGGGCGTATAAGAAGAAAAATAAGAATTAATGTAGTACCCACATGCGACGACGGTGAAGTAATCCCGTAGTTTATCAAGTACCACCTTTTGCATGCAGTACCCAGGACCATAATGAACTTTCCTACAAGGAAGTACATGCAACGCAAGGTGCCGCATATATTTTAAGCCAGACATATGTATATTATTTATCAGAAGAATTTTTCTTCCTTTTTTTCTCAATTTTGAAAAATAAAACAAGAACGCATGTTCTTGAAGGTGTCTTGCCTTGTTCTTAGCTCTCTGTATGCCCACTGCAGGTATTGAAGCTTACGCGGACTATTTTATTTTTGAGACTTGTTTTATTTTTGAGGCGTGTTTTATTTTTAGACTTGTTTTATTTTTAGACTTGTTTTATTTTTGACATGTTTTATTTTTGGGACGTTTTATTTTTGGTTCGTTTTATTTTTGAACGTGTTTTATTTTTGGCTTGTTCTTCTTTTTGGAATAAAGAAACGGTACGACTTGTGAATTCTCGAGAACGCGGAGCAGGAAGTGTTCGAGACCAAAAAATTTATATTTAATCGCTTGGAATTTATGGCAGCAAAACGAAAACAATAAGGTAGTTAAAAACGAGGAATTTTATTTATGACACCGTTGAATGTGGAATGCAACTTGTTTAAAATATAGACAGCCTTTACACGTCTTTCCTTTAATCAAATATAAAAATAAATATACACGTAAAAAAATAACAGTAAAAATATAAAAATAAAAATATAACTGTAAAAATAAAAAAATAAAAATATAAAAATAAAAATATAAAAGTAAAAATATAAAAGTAAAAATATAAAAGTAGAAATATAAAAGTAAAAATATAAAAGCAAAAATATAAAAGTAAAAATATAAAAGTAAAACTAATAATTAGAAATAACCTCTTAAAGAGGTAACGAGTTTTCCTATATCCCAGCGGCTGGTATACGCGAATACAATTGGCGGAGGCGCACGGGCCTTCCTTGCTCAAGCTCAAATGTGACACCAAATGTCGTTTAAAGCGTTTTTTACGACGATGAAAACGCGAAATTGGAAATCTGCGGTTGTAAAGTAAAGCGAACATTCTTGCGTAGCATTACGGTGAACATAAGTGCAATAAATTTTGGTGAATTTTGTTGTTCTGTTTTGAAAAGTGCAAGTGCTCACGTTCAAAGATATCTGGGGTCATTGCATGGAACAAACCTACATAAAGAAGTCACAAGTTTTGTTTTTCCTTCAGAGGGGGCATCTCTCGAGAGGAGAACGAGTTTTAGATTGGGGCACATATTTCGTCTCCTTTATTAGTTTACTTTACGGTCCGCAACAACAAAATGATGTAGGTATAATGTTACCGATTCGCTAATATCGAATAAATAAAATGGGATGGATGTTCGCGGTCGTTCACATCATCGGCAAAAAAACCTAAATAATATGCCAAACAACGAAGGGCGAGTGAAAATAAGTAAAACATAAATTAAATCAATTAGCAATAGTATTACTTAATTTTTTTTATGTTACTTTATTTAATACATAGTACCATTCATAGTACCACACATAGTACCACACGTAGTACCACACATAGTACAACACATAGTACCACACATAGTACAACACATAGTATCACACATAGTACAATACATAGTACCACATATACACAACGTATTTCATAACATACAACTTGGCATTATCATACACATAAGAATCTAGGTAAATATTTGTATAATTTATATGTATTCACGTTGTATCAGAACGACCACATTTTAAAATAACTTTAATTACGATAATTCCACGCCCAAGGGTACTGACAACGAATACGTATTTTACCCAAGTTGGTCACTGGATTAAGTGAAAGTAGTTTCATGTGTCTGAACTGGAACAAGGCGCTGTTTTCTTAGGGCTTCAGCTTGCGACTAATCTGCCGGTTGTGGCACGTTAATTGATCGTCTTTTGTTAGCACCACTTCAATTGGTAGGTACAACCATTATCGTACTACTTCGACACGTTACGCCATAGGTCAAATAATGGTACTTCTACTGAAAATGAACGACATAGAAACCCCGCAGATGGGAAAGCCAACCGATAGTGAAAGCCTATAATGTGGACAAAATCAATTTCCACCATCAGCACATATTTAGTAAGTAGTACCGCACTGAAACTACTTTCTACCTTTTTCTAAGCGTCTACGACGTTAAATTGATGAAAAACGCGTCGAGCGCGTTAAGAATTATTTAAGGATGTGGCCATTGTTCACGAAATGTTAGAACTTGCCGCATTTGTGATGCTGCATGCGAGTGTTGCAATAAAGAGGAGGCAATTTAAAAATAAAGCATGCAGATTGAATAATGTACGTATAGGCAATGTTAGATAGATTGTTGTGCAAGAGGTAATAATGTCAACTCTCTTCAAGGATGCCTTACGTAAACCTTTCATCACACCAATCTCATCTGTAATTAAACATGCATATCTTTCGAGAAGAGGTACGACGTCGCATCTTGGTACTACTATAGCCAATGGTACTACCTTTCTGTGTGGTACTTATTATCAAATAAGCCAAGATTCTGTACGCCGGTACTCTAAAATGCCACTGCTTTAAAATTCCAGAACTGCAATATGCCAATTTTATAAAATGCCAGGGCAATAATATTCCTCTAGTACTACGGTTGTATTCCATTACTAATGCTAATGCTTTAATGCTATGTATAATATTCAAGTATGCTATAAGTATGGTACGTACTTGTTGTATGGCACTTGCTGTATGGAACGTGTTGTATAATACTTGCTGTATGGTACGTGTTGTATAGTACTTGCTATATGGTACTTGTTGTATGATACTTATTGTATGATACTTGTTGTATGATACTTATTATATGATACTTGTTGTATGATACTTATTGTATAATACTTGTTGTATGATACTTATTGCATGATACTTGTTGTATGATACTTATTGTATGATACTTGTTGTATGATACTTATTGTATGATACTTGTTGTATGATACTTATTGTATGATACTTGCAGCATGGTACTTCCTGTATAAGATTTCAACGGAAGTACTAACTTATTAGAAGAAGCCAAAATGCTCCCATAACGTGCATGTGGAAGCAAATGTAGATCGTGTGGTCTACAGGAGCCCGGCACTGATATGCGTACCTACGGTACTACCACACGAGTTCGCGCTGTGTACAGCATCTATTAATGTATGCATGCAACCTTTCTGGTACGGCAATATCAGAATTAGTTCCAGTACATATCCCCCTTAACTAGTGCCATTCAGGCAGCGAGTTGGTTCCTCCCGCTTTGCTACAATCTGCAGTACCAACAATGCCAATATATTCATTTGGCCGCTATGCAAACCGCACCGCGGCGAATCGCATCACGGCAAGCTCAGAGCGAAAACGAGATGACAATGTGCATTTTCAGGAAAGTCACTACCAAAAAAACAAAAACTCGCTCTTTCTTCACAGAAATTATTTCGAGTTTATCGTACCTATTTATTTTTGCACGGTGCTCCGCGATATATTACCTGTCAGCAGTACTGCCTGTCAGAATTATCATCAGATACTCCCGTCTCGGAGAATGTTTATGCGAATGTCAACAATGTGGACAATATTTATCATATGAATCTATACAACACACGTACACGTTTATGCACAATCAAACAAGGTACGGAGTGTAGTACTCGAGGTACTAAACGGAGGAATTACTATCAAGTGGTAGTACCTTGTTTACATGCACGGTACTCGCTGTGGAAAAGTGCGCAGTTTTACTTTAAAAAATTCATAGTCTGCACCCAGAGTACTTTCACACCAAACATGGGTGTGTTAATTTTACAGCCTAAGTACGACTCGGTAACGCGCTCGGTACAAAATAAAGATCTCTTGGAATTCGCTTGAATCAGGGTTGCCTCATAAATTATTAATTTGGTATTACGAATTTAACGCTTGCCGCTCCTGATCGTCGCACCCACAGTTTTCAGCGTACCGTACTACAATAAACAATAAACAAAACAAGATTTAACGAAACAACAATAAACAAAACGAGAATAAACGAAACAACAATAAACAAAACGAGAATAAACGAAACAACAATAAACAAAACTAGAATAAACGAAACAACAATAAACAAAACGAGAAGAAACGAAACAACAATAAACAAAATGGGAATAAACGAAACAACAATAAACAAAACGAGAAGAAACGAAACAACAATAAACAAAATGAGAATAAACGAAACAACAATAAACAAAATGAGAAGAAACGAAAGAACAATAAACAAAACTAGAAGAAACGAAACAACAATAAACAAAACGAGAATAAACGAAACAACAATAAACAAAACAAGAATAAACGAAACAATAAACAAAAATGTCACATAATATATTTAATGTAGAGTACCACACCCTTGGAAAATAAATTGTGCGACTATGAATTAAAATTGTGAATTAAAATTGTGAATTAAAATTGTGAATTAAAATTGTGAATTAAAATTGTGAATTAAAATTGTGAATTAAAATTGTGAATTAAAATTTTGAATTAAAATTGTAAATTGAACTTTTGAATTAAAATAGTGAATTAAAATTTTGAATTAAAGCTTATCAGAATAAGTCCTGCTGTTCTGGCCTTCCCGGGATGTACCAATTCAGTCTCTTCTATTAACCGCTCAATAAGAGTTTGCAACCAACAATTATACAGCAAGTAACAGCTTGAAGATTTCATAGAATCTTCTTCGGCAATAGCTCGGGCTCTCTTTTATTTTCTTTTCCCACCGGCAACGTCCAACTCAAGGGTGTAAAATACTTTTTTAGATGAGATAGACAGTTTGATGGTCGTCTCATCATTATTCATCGATGGAATTTGTCGTCAGTGTTGCAAGATAAATATTTCTCACCGTTCACATTCATTTTGCGACGTTATGGTTTTTAGAGTCTACATTAATAGTTGGTCAACATTAACAGTTAATCAACAGTAATACACTGGAAAAAGTAGTACCATATTTATTCTTTCATTAATCTAATCTGTATTTTGAATTGAAGCAACAAGTACTACCTTGATTTATATTGTAAATCGATATATACCAGCAGACTTATGTGTTTAAAACATCTGAGGGAACAATTCAAGGAATAAAAATGATTGAAAGTCATATTAAACTATAACGCGCATGTGCAGTACCCAAATTAGGTTATAATTTTAGCGCCACTGAGACGTCCCGAAGAACTGTCGACATTGTTTCCGTTCTTTTTCATTGTTTTCCGTTGTTTTTCATTTGTGGTGTGGTTTGTAGATGACTAAATATTTTGTCCAAAACATTATAATGAATTTATTCTTTTACTTTATCTCATTATTATTATATTATATTTTGTTAATAATATTATATTCTATTATTATTATATTTGTTAACTCAATAAATAATTTGTGGACCGACCCAATAATGTCTCTCAGTGTAGTTATACAATCATTTCAATCAGGAATGTACATAGATTGAATATAAATATTATACTGATTACCACATAGGAATCAACGTCGTTAGAGAGAAAACGCCTTCTAATCAATTTGCAATTAGTAATTGACCACACAACACTTATATTAAAATATAAGCACCTTATTTGATGCAGCAAATGAGGTGTGCACCGTTCAGCCTATTTACTATGGAATTCATAATGAGGGGAATTATAAGAAGGTTGCTTTAGTAATGTCACTCGCCTTGAAATATTTGACAAGGATCCTTTTTTTGATCGCTGTTGAATACTTCACGGTTTTGACTTTTGTGTGGATGTTACAGATATCGCGTAATATTTTCGATTTTACATCAAATTTTTGTTTATTGTTCC
Organism: Quadriops clusia; assembly: GCA_033557875.1. Taxonomy (NCBI): domain Eukaryota; kingdom Metazoa; phylum Arthropoda; class Insecta; order Coleoptera; family Hydrophilidae; genus Quadriops; species Quadriops clusia. Next base: position 3,239 of record JAWQRP010001380.1, on the reverse strand, counting down.
TTTCTTAATTACTTATCCATGCAAGTGTTTATTAATAATAATAATAATATTAATAATAATAACATAATAATAATAATATAATAATAATAATAATATAATAATAATAATATAATAATAATAATAATATAATAATAATAATTTTAATTATTCATGCGTTCGTGCTTTACGAAGAGCAGAGTTCTTCCGATGGAGTTCTAATACCAAGTGAATTTAAATAAATGGGTATTAAATTGCAGACCTCATCATTTCACGCCAAGCCTGTAATTTAAAATTCCTCCTCGCGACATTTAAATGTGAAGGTAGAACTCAAAGATTGCCATTCATGAGTAATATTTTTGTGTTTCATAATACTGTCAAAACTCGTCGTTAATCGATAATTTACATAAATTTGCAAGCTCCGTTAACATGTATATATTCGTCACAAAGCATTTTGCTATTCAAATTAGGAACCTATTTTTAGAACGTGCAACAGGTGATTCGTCCTAATTACACCGATCATTATTTCTAATTTCTGCTTACTCTCATTAATTGTTTTAAAGAAACATTAAAAATAATGATAGCAATAATAATAATAATAGTAATAGTAATAATAGTAATAATACTAATAATAATAATAGTAATAGTAATAATACTAATAATAATAATAGTAATAGTAATAATACTAATAATAATAATAGTAAATTAATAAGTGTAAGATTTTAGAATTTGTAGTCCAAGAGAGTTTGTATGCTGCCATTATTGTATTGCTATACTGTATTGTTAAATAGGTTAATATCCATAAAATTTGTCGATCCGTCATACATCGGTGGTCGTAGTTAATTACATACTTTTTTAACTACTTATCATAAAAGTAATATAACAACTACTCTCTCCGAGAAGAATTAGTGCGAATACGGCAATTATTTTAATTTTTTAATAAAATACATTACTTAACTCATCCACATACCAAGCTAACCATACACACACTCATACATACACATGTACTCCGCCAACAGACAGGTACAAATTATACACTTTACGTACTTTCCTTTTAATTTGTGGTATGTATTATTTTATTGCCACAAACCTACTATTTCACTGTAAGATTTGGCATACCTAAAATTTTCCAACTTACATTTTGTTCCCCTTTTGCTTTTTATTCATAGTCCCTTGCTTAGACTTAGTCCCTTTTATGGTCCTGTAGAGCGAAATCATTTTCGATGGTGTAAAAAGAATGTTGCACACAATTTTTTCTTTATAACTAAACGAAGCACTCACTTTTTGATTATTTTCATTAAGAACTTGTGAATCTTTTTCTCGGTACTGAAAATTTAGTTTTGTAAAGGAAAATTATTTTTGTAATTTTATTTTGGAAAAAGCAATTTTATTTTCGTAAAAGTAACTTTATTTTCGTAAAAGTAACTTTATCTTCGTAAAACTAATTTTATTTTCGTAAAACTAACTATAATTTCGTAACAATAATTTTATTTTTATAAAAGTAATTTTATTTTTGCATAAGTAATTTTATTTTTGTAAAAGTAATTTTATTTTCGTCAAAGTAATTTTATTTTTATAAAAGTAATTTTATTTTTGTAAAAGTATTTTTATTTTTGTAAAAGTAATTTTATTTTTATAAAAGTAATTTTATTTTTGTAAAAGTAATTGTATTTTCCCAAACGAAATGTTGTTTTCGCAGAACAAATATTAGTTATTATTTTATATTCGCAGAAAAAATTTCGAACTTTTATTTTTGGAACTTTTATTTTTCAAACTTTTATTTTTCAAACTTTAATTTTTCAAACTTTTATTTTTCAAACTTTTATTATTCAAACTTTTATTTTTCAAACTTCTATTTTTCGCACCAAATATTTAAATTCCGCACCAGATTTTTATAGCCGCACAGAATCTCCACTATAGTGATCTATAGATCTATAGATCTTTAGAAAGCCCGAGACCACGTGAACCAGAGGCCGAGAAAATCGCTCTTGTGGAGTGTATACCCGCGCGAGTGCAGACACACTGAACAATCCTAATAAGTATGTGGTTGGGTTTCATAACATAATGCATGAACGGTATATACCGCGCAACTAGCAGCTGAATTCAATCGCTTTGAGGTATATTTCGAGCCAAATTTCACTTTTCAAGATCGAACCTTCCAAGCGGCGTGTTGCGAGATACGTGATGAGTCGACTTCTGTGTTCAATTTCGCCAAATTGTGCAAAATCTACTGGAAACCCTTAGAAAGAAATGAAAGTAACGACACAATAAAGTAAATTATTCTAAAAAAAATAAATTATTCTAAAAAAAAATAAATTATTATAAAAAAAACCTATAGCTACAAATTTTCGAACTTGCACAAATTTTCAAACTTGTACAAATTTTCCAGCTTGTACAAATTTTGCGAGCTTGCACAAATTTTCAAACTTGTACAAATTTTCCAGCTTGTACAAATTTTGCGAGCTTGTACTAATTTTGCGAGCTTGTACTAATTTTGCGAGCTTGTACAAATTTTACGAGCTTGTACAAATTTTGCGAGCTTGTAAAAATTTTCGAGCTTGTACAAATTTTTAAACTTGCACAAATTTTCAAGCTTGTACAAATTTTCCAGCTTGTACAAATTTTCAAGCTAGTACAAATTTTCCAGCTTGTACAAATTTTCAAGCTTGTACAAATTTTCCAGCTTGTACAAATTTTGCGAATTTATACAAATTATTGTGAAATTACAATGATTTTACAAGAAAAACTTAAACTTCACTATTTACAAAGGAAGGGTACGATCATTGGACTCTGACTTCGGATTGAAACTAGGTCCATTTGATTGGTTGCACAAAAATATGAAGATTTACAAATTTTTACGGGCAATGAGCCATAGACGTCGAAGGTGGGTGGGGGTTTATAGTAGAAAATCACATATTTGTTTTATTACTATACTAGGCCTATCTATTTGAAACTACATATTTAAGACTTTTATTAGGGGACCTTCTTACAGACTAAATTTGAGCAAAATCAGATTATTACAGGGGGCACTTTATAGGGCACCCGATTTTGAAAAAAATTTTGTTCTCTGCAAATACTCAACCTATTAGGTTGAACTTTCATATTTATAGTTTCCTTAATGTTATAAATTAATGGTAAATTAATTAGTCTGTAAGAAGGTCACCTAATAAAAGTCTTAAATATGTAGTTTCAAATAGATAGGCCTAGTAGTTTTCAAGTTGTAAATAAAACAAATATGTGATTTTCTACTATAAACCCCCACC
>JAWQRP010001379.1:0-19471 GCA_033557875.1 Quadriops clusia | reverse complement strand
TGAACTTGCAAGGACTAAATAAATACATATATTTACGCATAGTGATATTGGTAGCTCGATGTGGTGGGAGGGATGCCGGTCTCGCCGATCTTTCATCCTCGTCCAACACTCGTTACATCTTTATTTAGGCTTATTTGAGGACCTCTTGCCTTCAATATACGCAACCGGTACGTAGTTCTACATGGTCAACTATCTGTTTATCTGTGGTAGTAGATACGGGCTTGGTAGATTCTCAAGTGAATTTGTTGAATTGAGTAGACATGGAATTTCACGGGATTGAGAAATTAAGCGTAGAAGAAAACTGGACTCTTTGGAAGTTTGCACTGAATAATATACTTCGTGAGACAGCGAACGCATTTGATTTGGTGATTTAAAAAGGCCGGACAAGCTACAGGAAGATGCAAGTGTTCAAGAAGTCGCGTTGTATAATAGCAAGTTTGAGATATGGGACAAAGCAGATCGGGCTGCAAGTCAAATTATAGTGCGGGTAATGGACACTAAAATAATGTCTTTACTTCTGGCGTGTAATTCTGCAAAGGACATGTGGGACAAACTTTGTTTAGTATTTGAGCAAAAGTCTAAACAAGCTGCGCATACTGTTCAGTCAGAATTTTTTGGTTTTTCAATGCAATCAGGAGATGACATGGTGCTACACATTGCTCGATTTGAAGGGCTGCTTTTACGAATGCAGCAGTTAAATGTCAAACCTGATGAATCTTCGTTGATGGTGAGGTTGCTAGATACTTTGCCATATTCTTATGAAAGTTTGCGGTCATCATGGTGGGCTCGACCAGAAGAAACTCAGACATTGTCATCTTTGATCGAGGTTCTAACTGCAGATGATAAGAGGCAACAGACCCGGCAAGAGAAGAAAAATGAAATTGTAGCTCTGATGGCAACAAACCGGAGTACTACAGCAACTACAACGAAGAAGTTTATCAAGAAATTGAAAGGTTTCAAATTTGGTGGACCCCATAAAAAAAGGAATTGCTCCAAATTAAGAAAGCAATATGAAGAACGTGATAAGAAAGATGTATTTATATGTGAAATTATGAATTCAGAATGTCAAAGAGACATTTTTGGATAGTGGATTCTGGCGCAACTAATCACATTACAAGTAGAAAGGATTGGTTTGTGTCATTTGAATCTTTTTTGACACCGGTTAAAATTCATATTGGTAATAACACCACAATGGATGCTTTAGGAATAGGGAAGATCGAATATCGACTCTTATGTAAGCGGAAAATGGAATAATTGTGAACTACAAGAGGTATTTTTTGTGCCGGATGCACGCAGAAATCGTTTCTGTGTAGCAGCTGCATTGAACAAGGGTATGGTATTTAATTCTACCAAAGACAAATGCACATTTATGAAGAACATCATCAAAGCCTAAGACGTTCGTCATGGACAGCTTTTCAAGATTTTAATGCTAATTGTTACTCCTGAAAGTATCAGTACTGAAGTAAATTTAGCCACAAAACAATATTTTCAAGTGTGGGGCATGAACGTTTTGTACATCAAGATAAACGTCATGTAATGAAGTTATTGAAAGAACGGGGTATTGAAGTGTCAAGTGACCCTGTCTTTGTAGAGCCTGTGTTGAGGGAAAGCAACGACGTAATACATATAAGTTGCGTCAACAACGAGCAAATAGACCAGAGGAGATAGTGCATGCTGATTTATGTGAACCAATGCAGTGTGCTTCATTAGGAGGAGGTCGGTACTTTATTTGTTTCACATGTGACAACACCAAGTATCGTTTCGCATTTTTCTTAAAAGAAAAAGCAGAAGTTGCTGAGAAGATTAATGAAGTTTTGCAATTGTTTAAAAAACTGTGTCAATCTTCTGTGATGTTTTTCAGTGTGATGGCCGTCGAGAATTTGATAATGAAAAAGTCAGGAAAATAATGACGTCTAATGGTGTAAGTTTAAATTTGAGTAATCCGTATACATCAGAGCAAAATGGATGTGCAGAACATACCAATAGAACATGGGTCAATTTGGCACGTACTATGTTGCTGGCAGGTAATTTGCCAAAATTTCTATGGGCAAAGGCTGTAAATACTGCTATATATGTTTTAAATCGCAAGGGTCCTAATTCTTCAGAGGTAGTTCCTTATGAACAATTTACAGGCAAGAAAGTTCATCTTGATAATTTCCACATCTTTGGTACACCTTGCTATGTTCAGATACCAAAAGAACATAGAAGAAAATGGGATCCAAAACGTCAAAAAAGAATATTTGTTGGTTATTCTGATAACATAGACGGATTTCGTGTATAGCTGAAATCTGGTGGTAAAGTAATACGAAGTAAGAATATAGTTTTTGAGCCAGAAGCTCCTAAGAAAGTGGTAACATGTATAGAAACTCACAGAAATTCAAAGCATTTAGAAGATTCGTCCTGTGATGTTAAAGTAGATTTTGTAAGTGTCTCAACTGAAGAATCTCAAAAAGAAGAAGATACTTCTGCGACGAAGACGAATGCCGATGAAATAAGAATACCACTAGACTTTTGCAAGAGGACTATTAGGCCACCACAACATCTAATTGAAACAATGATAATGGAGGCCGAAGAACGAAAATGCTATGCCCAAGCCATACAACGTATTGACCAGATATATTGGAAGGAAGCAATGCAAGAAGAGATGGAATCTCTAAGGAAAAATTCAACATGGGATTTGCTGGATTTACCAACAGGTCGTATACCAATCACAAATCGTTGGGTGTATAGAATCAAGCGTAGAGCTGATGGTTGTATTCAACGTTATAAGACACGACTAGTTCGTGGTTTTAGTCAAAAAGAAGGAATTGATTACAACGAAACTTTTAGTCCTGTTGCTCGATTTGACACGATAAGATCTGTTTTAAGTGTTGCAGGTAATGATGGTCTGAAATTGAGACAATTTGACGTCAAAACAGCGTTCCTGAATGGCATATTGACATAAGAAATCATTATGGAGCAGTCAGAGGGTTTCAAGGATGAAACAAGTCGGGTCTGCAAGCTGAAGAGAAGTTTATACGGATTGAAGCAAACACCACGTTGTTGGAACCAACGTTTTTGTAAAATATTAGATGACTTTGGACTCTCAGAAAGCACGGCCGATCCTTATCTATTTTTCCGAAAGGGCCAAAAGGATAAATTGATGGTCATCATTTATGTTGATGATGGACTGGTAACAGCAACTAAGGCATCAGATGTAGAATGTTTCCTACGGCAACTGGGTGAAGAGTAGAACCAGTTGGCTATTTTTTAAATATTCAATTCATTGTTGAAGAAGATGGACCAATATTTATTAATCAACAGTCTTATGCTGAAAGAATTCTTCGTCGATTTAAAGTGGGTGAGGCAAATTATGTTTCTACCCCAATAGATGGATATTTGACTACAGAGGAGGATATTGATTGTACCAGTATGGAAAAGGTTCCTTATCGTGAAGCTGTGGGCAGTTTGATGTATCTTGGAGTAGCTACAAGACCAGACATTGGATTTGCAATTAACTATGCTTCCAAGTTTCTAGCAAAACCACAGAGGAAACACTGGACATTGGTAAAGCGAATCATGAAATACATCAAAGGTTCCATGAGAATGGGTATTGGATATCAAGCGCCCTGTACATCAAAAGAACTTGTGGTATACAGCGATGCTGATAATGCTAGTGAACCTCAATTTTGGAAATCAGTTACTGGATTTATTTGTTTGTACAGTGGCGGAGCAATTACTTGGACAAGTCGAAGACAAAGTTGTGTATCTTTATCAACTAAAGCAGCTAGTGAAGCAACAAGAGAATGTGTGTGGCTTACGACACTTTTCAAAGAAATAGCCAATTTGGAAAGTTTTCCTATTCTGCGAGTTGATAATGTGAGTGCTATCAAGATTGGTAAAAATCCTGAATTTCCCAAGCGTTCAAAGCATATAGATGTTTGCTATCATTATATTCGAGAGCAAGTTCAAAAGGGTCATCTAACTATTGAATATGTACCATCAAGCGAACAAGCTGCAGATTTCCTCACGAAACCAATTTCTCGTGTCAAATTAAAACATTGTTGTTTGTTGATTGGAATGGCAGAGTTATATTTTTAGTGGAAGTGTCTTATAATTAGTATTTATTTATGTGTAATCCACAACAAATTCAAATAAAATAAAGGAATGGTACGGGACGGTACGACATGGGGCGATACGGGAAAGGTATGAAGACTCAACTCGCGAAATAGTCAGATTAGGCAACCGCATTTATAAGACAGTTTTTCTTAAATTTGTCGAGGCATAATACAGGGTGTTATGTGATAATGTTCTTGATAGTGCGTCAATAGAAAATAATAATGTATGTGGAACCTTTAGGAGAAATCCTTTAAAGGAACGAACGTGTGGACTGATTAACCTGCGCGCCATCCATCAATTCTACGCGGAACACACGAACAAAATATGTACATAAATGTATATCATAGAAACCCACCAGCTCTAATAAATACAAGAATCCATTACCTGGTGCATTAATCTAGCCTGCCGTGACTGTTAATTGCCTGCTTGATTTAGTGGCCGAATTAATGCCCCGAACCATGACAATGCAGCCTAGCCACCTTCGCAGGCCAGATTTATATAAACAGAATCGATAGCGACTCGATTGGCTTTGTTAGTGCTGATCATTTTGCCGATAAATCAGTTAGCTAGTAATTGTTTGGCGCCACCTACGCGATCCATTCGATACCATGGTATCGACCCTGTCATGACGTGGTGTTGCCAGGTTTCCAGGCTTCTCGGACCCGATGGATGTGCTCGCCACTCGGAGGTGTGTGAAAGAACAAACCTGCCAATTATTAAACATTTAAGCTTGTCCTTAAATGTTGCGTGACTGACTAGCAGTCACGGCTCAACTGGACCGAAGCCTCTATCCTTTTTTCTTTCGCAAGAAGGATCTTTTTCTTTGGTAAGAAGTATATCGATCTTTCCCAAGAAGGATCTTTTTCTTTGGTAGGAAGTATATCGTTCTTTCCTAAGACGTATGTTTTTTCCTTGGCAAGAAGTATCATTAGTGAGGATTTTCGTTTTTGTGATAATGACCCAGCTGGTTCTTTCCCCTCGAGTCAGAACACTTGGATATTAGTAAACAGAAAGTCTCGAGTTGACTGTTCCCAAATTATGGGAGATAGTACGGTTGGTTGATGCAATTCAAGAGAAAAAGTACACAGTATTTATAATTATTTTTCTCAGGAGTAATGGTGACAGTATCTCTTGAATTCTCCACATAGCATCGGTATAACCTGCTTCGAGGATCGCTTCACTTCCATTCATAATTCAGACGTATCTAAAAGCTTGAGGCAATAATTTTAATCGAAGCGATTTCCTCACAACTCTGATAAAAACCGTATGAGAGAGTGAGAGAGAAAAAGATAGATGAAGGCAACTAAAAATTATGAGAAAGAGAGAGACGCAGCGCCAGTTGGATCCTTTCCGAATTATGACCACATGCCCACGTGCTAACTTTTTAATTGACTTTATCTCGACCATTATTCTAATCGGGCGACCATTTACCTGGGCATTTGAATAGCATATCAGAGGCACCATCTGACGTTAAGCTAGAGTAAGAGTTGCATTTTTCATTGAACATAGTGGAGGAACAGAAGTGTCTTTGTTATTAAAATTAAAATGTGCATTCAAAATGAGAAATTCAGTTAGATGGCTCAAAATTCAGAATGATATCTCAAAAGTAACTCTCCGAAGATGATAATAACCAGCGCTTGCGCAAGAAGAAAACGTAGGGCATTTGATACGAAGCAGAGTGTACATGGCCTCCCCGTAAGCTCATGGGAGTACTTCATTAGCACCGAGCCCCGACCATTACCGGTAATGAAAAGGGAGAATACCTGCAGAACGTAACCAAACAACAAATAAATAATAATGTTTGCAATATATAACGCAGCGGCAAGCAGAGTCCAACAGCGACTTGATTTGTAATGAGAACGAGGATCGCCAGCATCTCATTTATCGTGGCCCACTGCGAACAATCGCGTTGAGCAAATAGATAGCACTCAAGACGTCGTCGTCTTGGAGGAGGCCACGTGGGAGCGGAGGAGCGAGCGAAGATAGCCCCATTATCTTCCAGTGGTCATAAGTCTGCGGGAGGAGAGCTCGAGATCTTCGACCAATTACCACTCGCAAGGCATCTCCGTCTCTTCCCGCTAGTCAGCATGCGAGCATGCAAATTCGCCTCTCCACCATAAATTAGTCTCATTACTGGTGTGCGTATTTATTACATCTCGGCATTAAAATACTGGGGGCCCCAACACGATAAATACACGTCTCGACTCTTTTTGCCGTTCAATGGGAGCTGCCCGCTTCGGGACACTTCATTGCCCGCCCTGTGGGATTGGGACGTTCTTTTTGGCTCTTTACACTTCTTGTGGAATTTTTCTTGTCGATTTTTTCTTGTGGATTTTTTTCTTGTCGATTTTTTCTTGTGGATTTTTTCTTGTGGATTTTTTTTGAGGATTTTTTCTTATTGATTTTTTTGTGGCTTTTTTTGTGATTTTTTTTCTTGTGAGACATTGCCAAATTAACAGACATGCTGGAATTAGTTTATGAATAAGTCTTTTTTCATTTTTCATATTTGTTTTGGGTATTAAACTCTAAAACCTAAAACAAAAATCAAGAGGTCAAGGGTTTTAAACTTTTTTTAATTTATATACAAGGTAAATCAATCTTTTATTTATATAACGAGTTTAACCAAGTATGGGATCCAGTTGCTAATGTTTAGATGTAGGATCCAGTTGTTAGTGTTTAGATCACTAGGAGACTTGGGGTTAATAAAATATTGTTTTCAATTAGTGTGTACAACTTTCAAGTTTTAAGTATTAATAAAAGTGCTCACATTGGTGGCCCTGATGGACGCAAATCCTAAGACTACGGAGTTACAAAAAGATGTAGTGGAGAAGGTAAATGTCAAAGTACCACCATTTATACACAACGGTCCTGAGCTCTAGTTTGCATTGTTGGAACAAAGTTTTTACATTGCATAAATGACTTCAGAAAATGCAAGATTCGCTTACGCCTTACAAGGACTGCCAAAATTCTTATAGACATTTAAAAACTATTTTAATTAAAAAACTCGCCACATCCCAAGAGGTGAAAACGAAACAACTATTAGACAGCGAACAACTGGGAGTCAGTTAAATCTGCGCAAAACGCAAACAATTTTCCTATAGATAACAAAATTGTTCTATTCCAAAAGGAAATCGATAATCTCAGTCTGTAAATGGAACAAGTACCATCAATCCTCTTGTTTTCGAACAAGATCAAGATCTAACTCTTCCAATCGCTACTGCATGTACCATCACCGTTTTGGACTTCAAGCTAAAAAGTGTGTACCACCACCTTGCGCGGTTGGAAAAAGTTAGTAGACAATACATTGGTGGTAAATATTCGAGGAAAGCATACCACAGTCACCATCGACCGTACAAAACCAGCATTCATTATGGCTGAAGACAATTTAGAACTAGCAATTAACCAATTAACTAAAGATAACCTTCCACAGAAGCCCATAAACAAAACCTCACCAACAGACATTTGGTGATGAAAAACAGTATTGCACCAGATACGGCAGAAGACCTGGCGAAGGAGTACTATGGGATTCAGTCGCTAGTGTTTAGACTTGGGGTTAATAAAATATTGTTTTCAATTAGTGTGCATAACTTTCAAGTTTTAAATATTAATAAAAGTTCTCACACAAGTGATGGCCCAAAGGGACGTTGCTGCTCAAAGTGGTGAACTAACTACATAAAAAAAAGCTCAAAGTGTGTAATAAAATCCAAAACCATCATCATAATTTTTAATTTCTCGTATATCTAATTTTATGATCATAAAGTGTGAATGTTTTATACAGCAGCATTCAATAGTCTAACGGCAGTTCCTCTGGATGGCAAATTGAATTGAAACAGCAAGGATAACTATGTATTACATGAAGTGACAAGATAACTGTTTCGTGATGAGCAGTCATAAATTTATCTATAAATCGCCATCAACCTTTCAGCGTCAATTAATCGGAGGATTGATAACTTTTACGAGCTAAACAATAAAAAAACTTGTTGTTGCAAAGGCTATGTTTATGGTGTGAAAATTCCTAACTAATAATAATCATAGTATTAATAATAACCACAGTATTAATAATAATCATAGTATTAATAATAATCACAGTATTAATAATAATCATAGTATTAATAATAATCATAGTATTAATAACAATCATAGTATTAATAATAATAATAATAATAATAATACAACCCTTCGTTTTCTATAGTTCCTAGATTCTTATAACACATCTAGATGTTAAACCAAAACTACTTGCGAAATTCTACGTCGGCTAAACCATATCTGAGATTAATGACTGAGGAAATGAATCGTTTTTGAATTTTATGTGTATGCTGACAAATAAAGGAATTTTATATATAGGTAGGTATACAGGTATGTACAGAGGTAGTGCAATTTGTTGCGCAATCTTTTCTTACAGTGTAGCCAATACATATCCGTTCTCTCGAAGCATAAAGGCCGCCATATATCGATCGAAAGCAGGGCTTTGACAAGACAACTTGGAAGCGCTTGAGGCCTCCGGCACAAAGAGGCTCGGAATCCGTGGCCATTTGAATCAAAAAAGAAAACACGCATACAGAATGAGCATTGAAAGTGTCCATTATATATTTATGAAAAGCAGAAATTCTTGGCCGCTTTGAGAGAGTCCCACAAGAAGTGGACGTTGCCGTCGAGCGAGCGCCCGACTACTTTCAGAGTCCATCCTGTGCCTTTCTTAATGGCCTCATGAATGGAGTGGATGTCATCCAAGAAGTGGCACCATGCTGTTAGGAGACCTGTTTGCGACCACTAATGCGATAGTTTATTGCCCGACCGGGATTAGGACCGGGATAACATTTTAATCCTCGCCCGGCTGACACGTCCGAACGCCGAACGCCGATATTAATGCCCCTTCTCCTATTAATCATGTGAGAAGGGCTTTAATTGAATATTCACGCTGATTAACTCAACCCTGTGCATACACCCCACCATTTATATTTTTGCTTCCCTGAATATCCTCATAGAACTTTTTTTTCGTTGTTTATAAACCAGACGAACAATTAGATAGTGTTATAATATAGTCAAGCAAACTTTAAAATATACACCTCTATCGTACAGGCAACCAGATATGAATGTATAGTTGCCTAATTCCGAATAATTTCTTTCTTAGGCCTGGTATTAGACTATCAAAGTTCTGTCAAAAATCATTGACAGAACTTTGATAGTCTAATACTCCCCTCAGTAGACCGTACATGTATTTGTAAATCTCTACGTTTATGTTTTTTTATTTTCATCTCTTAATTTTTATCTGTTTATGTTTTCTTACTTCAATAAATTGATTGCAATGTAACATTGCAGCTATTTAAGTCATTTTGCAACAAATATCTACATACGAAATAATGGCGCAAGCACGTACAGTAATGCGCAAATAATAACAGAGCCAAGAATGAAGACATTTTGGTTCCTGGTGCATAATACGATTGCAGGCTGCGTAGGTGGGTTTTTATCATGTAAATGCGATCTGTCAATTATAAATCCGTTTGTTGTCTAGTGGGTTTTAGCACATTGTCGTGTCGGAAACACGAACCTTTCGCAGATTTGCGCGATTTGCACATCTCCCGTCCGACGCCTCCGCGTTACACGTCGATTGGTTTGAGGAAAATTAAATCTCAAGCTTGCTTTTTGCAATCATTCCGCGAATAGAACGTTGTTTGCTTCCCACCTGAAGATGGTTTTCTGTTAGCCTTTTCTATTCTTTTATACTTTAGTCTATTCTTTTCTATTTTACTCTATTATTTTCTATTTTACTCCATTGTATTCCATTTTACTCCATAATATTCTATTTTCGTAACAAATGGCCAGCTAGATCACCAGACTTAACGTCCTTGGGTTTTTTATAGGTTTTTTTTTAAATATTATTTTACTATTGATTGTTTTTCTAATTCAGTGAAATAAATGTATATTATAATATACTATACATTTATATTATACCACACATTTACATTATAAATCACGTTACGCATTTCAAATTTCGAAATGTCAGTTTCGAAAACTCAATATTTAATACTCAAAAAGAAACGTACTTATGTTCGTCAAGTATTAATTAGGATAAGATAATTCGTCCATTAAGTATGGATATTGTCGATGAAAATGCAAATTGGTGAGCCAGCGCTCGAAAAGCTGGGCGTCCTAATTTTGAACGCTCACTTTTACTTCCTACAGATTTTTTTAAACGTTTTTTAATGGCAAAACGCGCGAACGGTTTTACACTCGGCTGGAATTCCTGACGAATCGAAAGCGACGCCATAAAATTAATTCAAAAATTTCCTGGGCCGCGATCCACCCACTTGTCGCTGCTAAACTAAAATATCTCTCTAATACTATTTAGAAAATTCATGTTTTTTATTGGGTGTTCAATGAGCTATATAATTTCCAATAAAATGAAATTAAATATGGTATTTTACCAAAACTGAACCATTAAAAAGTTAAGTTATTACGTTAACTGCAGTAAAAATAAAGATAATGGAAATGGTAAAGGTAAGGAAGTCAATCGATATTCCGATAGATAAATTAATAGACCTAATTAAAACATTTGTTATGTAAATGCAGGTAGCCAAAGATCTTATTCGGACGGAAACTAATGTAAACACATTAAAAACATATCTGGGGCCCAGTCCATTAATCTCTGTATTAATTAGATCTGTGTAGATATGGGCGGTTATTTGGGCCAATTAATACAAACTGGCGATGTTGTTTGCCCAACTTGTGAAGCGGAAGATCTGTGAAGAGGCGATCTTTCACTGATCTCAGGATAGCGAGTAGATTGCAACATTGCACGTGTATCGGGTTTTAATTAAAATGCATTTTTGCGGCAAAGTTCTTTACGGAAATAAATTTCGCGGCAAAAATATATGCGAAAAAAATTGGGGTAAAAATATATGCGAAAAATTATTGCCGCAAAAATATTTGCGGAAAAAATTTTTGCGCCAAAAATATTTACGGCGAAAACTTTTGTGCCATTAAATCAATGTTAAACCCCAACTGTTTTGTGCAATTTTAGATTTCTGGGACAGAGCCCACGTCTTCAAAGCCTCGTAAATTTCTTAAGCGCCACATAAGAATCAACCCAGAAATTCATCATCTCGCCCCGGCTGACTTTATTGTGTTAAATATGCACATGCAATATTAATGAAATGCTCTTCGCACGCCCTCTGCCTTTTGATCTAAAGATGCGAGCCGAACGCACTTTAGGGCAGGCCCAAGTTTTCTTTCCTTCTCGTGATCTTTTCTTGTCGTGATCTTTCTTTATCGTGATCTATCATTCTCGCGATCTTTCTCTCCCGCGATCCTTCTCTCCCGCGATCCTTCTCTCCCGCGATCTTTCCTTCCCGCGTCAGTCTCCTTTTCGAGCCTTCAGACGCAAGGAGGTGCTCAAGAATGGTAATTAACTCCAATATTAACATCTTCGGTGTTTATGCGGCATACATGCGAGGTCTTGGATCCGCCCACTAGGCTCACTCAAAGATCACCTGGCGTCTTAACGGGAGAAGGTAGGATGGTTTGATATGTGGTTCTTGTTCCTTAAAATAAACGCCCTCTGGATGTGTTAACGGCGCTCGTCGCAGGTCTCTGTGATATATCGGTTATCTTTGCCAATCCTTTTCCTTTGTCGATCCCTTTCCTTTGTGGATTATGTGCCGATCGTTCAATTTCCGATCGTTATATTGCCGATCGTTTCTGAATATCGTTTTCTCTGCTAATACTCGATCCGAACGGCAACCAGCAAAGGAAACGATCACCCCCGCACGCCGACTTTGAATGAATTACAATTTTATTATCCTCATTACAATGATAATTAATAACTATTTATCCTCTAAATGTAATGAATATTTTATGTAGCCGAGTGAATAGCTATTAGAAAACGTAGCGCAGGTTTATTTTATTATTTACATCAAGTTTATTGCGTATTAGCACATATATGTGGCATTAGTCAATGTGCTGCAATAAGATGTAGGTATTTTATTTCATTATTTGCGCTTACACAAATCCAGATTAGCCAGACAATAAAACCTCGCAGTGGAGCACAAGATTAAAGAAAAACATGATTAAGGAAAAGTAAATCCATATTAACCTTTTGCGCTGTTTTAATAATGATATATGAGATAAGGAGGGTGCGGTGAGTTGCTTATTACGTTTGTATGTAATTTCATACAAATAAATATGCACTGAGCAATGCAACGATAATCCTCAAATCTTATACCGCTGCAAGGTGACCTCAATTTGAATAAATTTTTGCACAAAGTGCACTGACAAGTATAGCCATCATTTAAGTTAAATTGTTCGTTTCGCATAATTTTATTCTTATTTTATTTAAATAATACTACTGCCACGAAAAACATAGGTAGTACCACATTATATATGGTAGTACCTACCTAGATTGTTTAATTGATAGATTTCCTTCTAGGAAATTAAATTGATTAAATATACGAAGAAAATTAATGGCGTCTTCAGAAAAAAAGAATTACATGGGTGTCCAACCAAAAACCGGGGCCGCCAGGTATATTAAGCTATTGTTCTTTCTCAAACTTGCTAATTTCAACTGCAAAATTAAAAGCATGGTACATTCAATGGGTACGTCGCTTGTCCAGCCATGAATCAACGCAAACCTTTATCCAGATATAAATAATTTGTGCTTTATCTCAATCAATCGATCTCCGATCAGTGTGGAGGTGAATCGAGCCAGCGATCGATTAATCTTGCCCTGAAATTAGATCGATTAGATAAGTGGCCCGTGGGAGAGCGGCGCGGGGGCGCTTCCTTCTTTTTGACGAGCGAACAAACGGACTCGTTGCAACAGCATTACGCATGTCCCGGCTTAATTAACGAGCTAAATTTATTGCCGATGTGCCGATATGCCTTTTATGTAAACAATGAGTGGCCACGCAATTACTTCGCCTCTTTGTCTTGAGAACCTCTGGAGACCGCGGCGCGGCAAGGAACTGCGGTATGCAACCTGAATTTCAATTGCATGCATGCTGACTTTGAGCTAATGTAAGCTACTTGTCTAATATATTTGTGGTAATACCAAATGCATATAACTAATAAGCAAGGAAGGATAAAATACTTTTTCTTTTTTATCCAAAAAATGTAAAAAAGAGCACATCAGTTGCTGATATTATATGCATAATTTGGAAACCCCTCGTATAATACATTTCGAATAGTACTTATTATTTTTGCATTATGACATGTAGGCATGACATGTCAAAGATAGCCATGGCCTGAAGTTCTAAAGCAACTTTTCCATACAAAAATAGAATTTCGCTCACCTTCACGTGAATCCACATGACCATCACAGGCTGAAAGAGGTGTTATCACTGCACAAACACACATTTTACTGTATAAAACATGAATTTTACCGATATTTTGTTCGAAACTGGGAGGAGTCAAAAAGTGACGTTTTAACAATTTCTAAATGACAGCTGGGACTGTCGCACCATCTCGGCCAGTTGTTTTCTTTTGACAATTGGGCGTAATGTGAGTATTAGAACATTCGAATAATCGTAAATTTGAGGATTACGAGCCAATTTGGGTAAGGTAAAATTAGGATTTGTTCTATAATCAGAGTCGTTGATTGTGTGAGCTTTGCGTTGAAATCAATGCTTTGCGTTAAAGCGTCAAGCTTCTTTTGACATACCAATGGAAAATTTGGCGCGCAATTCAATTTTTTTATAGCGTTTGAGTTGCTGACAGCGTTGAAGTTGTTCATAGCACTTTATTTTTTCAAAACATGGAAACGCACTTTAGAGGTACCAGAAGAAGGGAGAATGTTTTCCAATATTATCACTATCACGACATCATTTGTGAAACCCTATTATTGCAACAATTTGATAGGTACAGATTTTCATTTAATGAAAATAAAATCTAATGATTAATGAATATAATTTCTATCATTCAGTGGAAATTAGCCCTAGATGACAGTTCAATGAAAATGTAGTAGCCTAATGATGCCCTAGTAGGCAAAACCGGTAGTCCGACCTTAAAAAAATTTAAAAAAAACTGAACACATAATATGTTACATATGTATTCTTAAATGAAGTACATATTGCATTTACGTGTGTACAAACAATTTGACGACATGCCATCATCAAGCCATAAACAACCTAATCCAGCCCACTCGCCGCTCTTAATCCCGACGTGTGTTAACCAAACGTGAAGAGCATGTAAACAAACAGATCTTTCCGTGACTGTTGTGATGGAGAGGAGCAAGAAGCCAAGACGAGTCGCCGGGACGAGTCGCCTGGACGAGTTCCCCAGGACGAGTCGCCCTGCTGACTAATCGTATTCCAAGAACGCGAGAGCGTTTTACATTATTTTTACAAGCATCATTACAACGGATCTCAAAGGTTTGGATATTTATACACTCAGCATGCCAGGATGGATGACAGAGCTCGAGTAGGCGTGAGAGTCGTAACAACATGATCAGAGATGGCAGATAGCAGCACAGGTGACTTTGATGCTTTGTCTGGGCAGCCAAAACAGGACTACCGCCATGGCGCGGCATGGGCCCACCTCGATGTGGAATTCAACGATACTTTCAACGATCGGGCGATCATTTCGAGAATCTGATGATTACTTCAAGGATCTGATGATTACTTCAAGGATCTGATGATTACTTCAAGTATCTGATGATTACTTCAAGGATCTGACGATTATTTCAAGGATCTGATGATTACTTCAAGGATCTGATGAATATGTTAGGTATCTGATGATTATTTCAAGGATTTGATGATTATTTTAAGGATCTAATATTGATTTCGAGGATATGGTGATGCTCTCAAGGAATCGATGATGATTTCAATGATTCGTTCAATTATCACATGTTGATTTCAGCGATCCAATGATGATTTCAAAGATCAAGTAATAATTTCAACGATTGGAGGATGATTGCTATCTTTTATCTTTGTTTTTTTTATATTTATACTTTATATTTATTCTAAATATTATGTATTATTTCTCTTGGTTTATCGGCATGAATTACTGCGATTGTAAAGATTGGATGGTGACTGTAAGGATCAAACTATGATTTTAGGAATCGTACGATCATTTGAACGCTCAGATGAAGATCTCAACGCTCAGATGAAGATCTCAACGCTCAGATGAAGATCTCAACGTTCAGATGACGATCTCAACGCTCAGATGAAGATCTCAACGATCAAATGATGATCTTAATGAGCAGGTGATGATTTTAATGATCAGATGATAATTTTAATCATCAGATGACAATGTTAATGATCAGATGATAAATTTAATGATCAGATGATTATATTAACGATCCGAATGATGATTCGGCGAGACATGTGGGTCATTTGCGGGATTTGTCTGCGGTGGGTGGATTTTTACGTGCGATGCAAATTCGATAGGACAGCTGTGTCAGATCGGCGAGGTGATAAGATTTTACGAGCTAAAACATTCCGAATTTAATGTCTTAATTGAGGACGGCTATTTGTCAAGGTGGTCGTTCGGTGACAAAATAACAACGTTGATTAATTTGGTGATCATTTTGAACACGTAAATTTTCACACTTATAGTTCAATACCTGTAGGTATACCTGTAAGTATACTTAAAAATATTTGTAATTTCCAAGTTTCCTAAGCTCCCTTCATTTCTGATAATATGCGATTTTTCAAATTCTCAATTTGAATATAAATGTACCTACTTAACAATTTCTAGTTAACAGATTTCAACCAAAAGTACACAATTTATTCCTGTTTATGCTAGAAATATTTTTATATTTTGAGTGTTCAATGGTTCAAAAAAAAGTAAAACTGTCCATTTTTTCTAGGTTCAAGAGAAGCAGCTTTCACCTACGCCATATCCAGCGCAGGAGTAGCTTTCGCAGTAACAGCAGCTTGCGCCAGAGGGAACATATCAGCCTGTGGATGTGCCCCAGGACCAAAACCCAGAGAGCCAGCGCCCTCTGGTTGGAAATGGGGAGGCTGTAGCGTTGACGTAGGCTTTGGGATGCGTTTTGCTAGGAAGTTTTTAGATGCTAGAGAACTAGAAGGCGATGAACGAAGTCTTATGAATCTTCACAACAACAAGGCTGGTAGAAAGGTGAGTAATGATTGATGATTACTACTACTACAAAACCAAATTTTACTTGTTTCTTTTGCATATTTATTTTGTTGATTTCTTTTGTTTGATACTTTTGTTTGTTTCTTTTGTTTGTTTCTTTAGTTTGTTTCTTTTGTTTGTTTCTTTTGTTTGTTTTTTTGTTTGTTTCTTTTGTTTGTTTCTTTAGTTTGTTTCTTTTGTTTGTTTCTTTTGTTTGTGTCTTTTGTGTGTTTCTTTTGTTTGGTACTTTTGTTTGTTTCTTTTGTTTGTTTCATTAGTTTGTTTCTTTTGTTTGTTTCTTTTGTTTGTTTCTTTTGTTTGTTTCTTTTGTTTGTTTCTTTTGTTTGTTTCTTATGTTTGTTTCTTTTCTTTGTTTCTTTTGTTTGCTTCTTTAGTTTGTTTCCTTTGTTTGTTTCTTTTGTTTGTTTCTTTTGTTTGTTTCTTTTGTTTGTGTCTTTTGTTTGATTCTTTTGTTTGTATCTTTTGCTTGTTTCTTGCGTTCATTTCTTTATTGCGAGTGCAACAAGTTGCACCACCCCGGGTCCCAAATAAAAGGAGGCGAGAAAATAATAAATACCAGCAGAAAGGAACACGATCTAACCATAAAACGGACTTCCATGCAACCACGAGGGAGATCGGCGAGCATAAAATCGCACGGCCGAGGGCGAGGAGAACGAAGAATAGGCCACTGGAGGCGAATACCTGTGGCCTAACGTCTCAATTCCTATACTTAACCGAGTTGTAATGAAGGCTGATTTATGGGATCTGACTGTCAGGTGCTAATTTAGTAAATTGCGTGACACGATAATGGGCCCCAGTTGTGATAATCAATACTCATTACATTCCTCTTGGTCAGCCTGCAGTTTCAATGCCTTTGTCCATTGTATCGATCGTGGAAAAATTAATTTTGCCATGAAATACAAAGAGTGGCTGTCTCCTCGAAAGTAAGCAAAAAGATTCTGATAAAAAGTTGGCAATGCAATGAAATTATTTTGAAATAAAATTTCTTCAGCAACAATAATTGTGAATGAACAAAAGATAGAAATATTTTGATTTTTTTTATTCAAAATTACCTAATTTTTTTTAAAAGATGTAATAACTCATGTACCTAAATTATTTCTTAACGTTGTAAATATACACATAGAAATAAATGTACCTTGCAGCTAATAAGACTAAAGTCTCGGCATTCATCATGTCCTGGATAGAAATAATGTTCTTAACAGTAATAAATTCAATATTACCTTAATATTTGGATGAAACAAAATAAAAAAAGTAGTTAAAAAATTAAAATCACAAGTCACTGAATATTGGAAACAAAAATGAAAGACAAAGAGTACAATTAATACTAGAAACCATGAAACGTAGATTGCTTTTATCGGCAGCAAAAAATTCCTCTCTTCTCCATGGAGGAAGAGAGAAGGAGAAGACCTAACCAAGAGGCCTTCCATCACAGCGAGTCTGGCCCGACCTACTGGGTTACAAATGGATTTTTCGCATACCGGGCGTGTGGACGTCATAAATCTATTTTAATTGAATATATAATTTATCCCGTTCGCCTCAGGTCCGATCATTTGTACATGCGATTGTGCCCCAAGAGTCGGGCCCAATAAATATCTCCCGTTCGGGCAGGCTCCGGCAGGATCTGCATATCGCATCAGCAACAATTGTGCTTAAAGTGTCGACAGACTCTCTACCTGTTCAACACGGTGTGAGCTTGTAGGAATCGCGATTAGCACATGTCGAGATTTATTAGCCACTTGTGAATAGAAGTGTTGCGAACAAGTGGGAATTTATCGCATTAACGCGTTACGCCATTGGGGCTAGAGCGTCAGATAAAGGGTACTTACGGTATTATTTATTTATCGATTCGCCTATATTGCTCTGAGATTAATATTGTGAAAGGATCTCAATGCTGACGGGAACATTTGTTCCTTCGTATCTATGCCAGGAGTCATAAATAACCGCTGCATTTATTACTATGATCTGTTTGAGGAGTTGAAAGGAATATTAATGTACACTCGGTTTCGTTTTAAATGTCGCAAATTCTTGCGCACGCCTTAGTTTGCATTTATTCTTATTCATTTTCACTCACAAGTTTAAATACCCATAATAATAATAATAACACAATGAGTAGGTAAGTTTTCGTTCATATTTGTAAGTATAAAATGTATGGCTTTTTCTATTCTATAAAAAAATAAGTTATAACATTACATTAAAAATGCCATTTAAAAATATATCGAGTGTACATATAAACAAGGAA
The DNA here is from genome assembly GCA_033557875.1 of Quadriops clusia. Taxonomy (NCBI): domain Eukaryota; kingdom Metazoa; phylum Arthropoda; class Insecta; order Coleoptera; family Hydrophilidae; genus Quadriops; species Quadriops clusia. The sequence continues at coordinate 1,038 of JAWQRP010001379.1, read as the reverse complement.
TGATATAAACGTCCTTTCTGTATCGGTAATGCTCTTACGGATTTGCATTTCTATCTGTATCTGAATTGCAATCGCGAATGAATAATGACAATAATTTTTGCCTGCAGGCCGTGAAGCTCAACCTTTTAACTGAATGCAAATGCCATGGGGTCTCAGGAAGTTGTACCATGAAGACCTGCTGGAAAACCCTTCCAACCTTTAGACAAATTGGCGACAGTTTAATGAAGAAATATTATAGGGCTAGGCCTGTGGCTTCGTTGCCGTCGGCCCCAGGACAACGACAGATCGACAGGATTAAGCCCAGGAAGCTTCATTTGGTGCTCAAGAAGGGGAAGATCCCCATCAAGAAGATGCCCAAGAAATCAGATTTGGTGTTCCTGCAAATGTCGCCGAATTACTGCGAACGGGATTTGACCGCAGGGTCCTTGGGAACTGTCGGCCGAGTTTGTAACAGGACATCCAGAGGTACAGTATCTTTGATACATTAAAATTTGGTATTGAAATTCTTATTTATTTTGGAATTAAATTTTGTATTTAAAAATTCTTTAAGTTTTTCCTGACGTCTTAATATTTATTTATTTTTAATATTTGTTTTGAGTAATAAAGCCTTAAGTAATTCCAAGTTTCCTTAGTTTATTTTCCAAACTTTAGTGTCTCATTAGCCCTAGGTTTCTTTAGCTTATTTTGTTGAGCCTTTTGTGTGTTAATAGCCCTAGGTTTCTATAATTTTTTTTTCTTGAACCTTTAGTGTCTTAATAGTTTCAGAATTCTTTAGATTATTTTCTTGAACCTTTAGTGTCTTAATAGTTCCAGATTCCTTTAGATTATTTTCTTGAACCTTTAATGTCTTAATAGTCCCAGGTTTCTTTAGATTATTTTCTTGAACCTTTAGTGTCTTAATAGTTCCAGGTTTCTTTAGATTATTTTCTTGAACCTTTAGTGTCTTAATAGTTCCAGATTCCTTTAGATTATTTTCTTGAACCTTTAATGTCTTAATAGTCCCAGGTTTCTTTAGATTATTTTCTTGAACCTTTAGTG
>JAWQRP010001378.1:0-19478 GCA_033557875.1 Quadriops clusia | reverse complement strand
TAAAAATATTGAAATAGTTAGAATCTTAGAATCAAAACTATTTATTTTTGCATTATCGAGTTTTATGGTATCTCGTATTACAAAAAACTCGATAATGCAAAAATAAATAGTTTTGATTCTAAGATTCTAACTATTTCAATATTTTTATAAACTTAGTTTAACTCATTCATTTTTCACTTTATTTTATGATTTTATTCGAAGGCTGTCTTTCTACAAACGGAACTATTAAAGTGTGTTATCACTAAATTCATAAAACTTGACTTTGTGAGCATCATGCAGCACGTCCAACAAAGTCATTATTCGAAGGGGATAACATGGAATTTATGTCTTATTTCCCAAATTCGTCTGGTTTATCGTCTTATGACTTTTTGTTAACCCCAAAGTCAAACAAAAATGTGTGGACAGCAATGTTTATCACCACCTCCAGAAGTTGTTGAAGTTTTAAAATTATATTTTTGAGATAAATACTTCAGGGTGCAGAAAATTATTCCTAAATGATTTGAGCGCAAAAGTGTATGAATCTTAAAAGTTTAAACTTTCATAAGCTGAGCTTATAGCCTTATAATAGTTCTGCTTGTAGATCGAATTACTGATAGTCCGCTGACTGTTTTAACCCTCGAGCAACATCGTGGAGCGGTCATTTTAATCCGAGTTCACGGGTTACCACCGTTGTTATTTGTAGGTTAAAAAGTCAGCGGACTATCAGTGATTCGCTCTACGAGCAGAGCTATTACTCTTTCTACTTTTGCGATTGCCGTTAAAAAATCCGAAATAATTAATGCATTTATTAAGTTTTTAGTATGTAGATACGACTTGCCAAGGAATTCTCCCTGCGTAAACTTTATTGCATAAATTATTTAGTAATATGTTTCAAATGGAAAAATCTCATGTTGAATATCCATCTTTATTTTAACATTATATTATAACATTATATTCATTTCGTGTTCTTTAAATCTCTTTTGTTTGTCAATATCTTAAGAAATAATTTATTTCTAAGTTATTAAAGAAAAACAAACGACAATTGGAAAACATTCAGGTTCCATTAAAATACAATTAGGGCTAATCATGCATTTACCTGCTGCTAATCCTTCGTATCCTTATTGCGTGTTAATCACTTTTAGACTTAGTATACAAGAAAATTTGTAAGACTTAATTGAAAACTTCTATTTCCTCAGCTTTGAGTTGGTGACTAAACCCTTCGCATTACAGAAAATAAAGATATATTCTTTCTTTTGTGTGTTTTCTCCCAATCTCCATAATATTCCGTGTATATTGATGATAAATGCGATATTTCATTTAAAACCAACCCACACACAAACACGCAGATGATTTTGAAAACAATATCTTGTGTAAACAAAATCCCTTTAAAAAAAATCTTTCAATATATTTATACATATGTATAGCCATATAGTATTGACAAACTATATATATCGTTGATATTGATCCATTTTACATAACAAAAAAAAGTAGAGAAAAAAATTACGTAAGAATAAAAAAAATTCTATTTTATTTCTTGACAAATAATTTTTATTTCACTTTTTTCATTTTCTTATCTTATATTGATATTAAAAATTGATATTAAAAATTGATATTAAAAATTCTTTTAGTTTATTTTAACAAGTCTGTATTTAAAACGACGTTTCGCTTAACACTACTAAGCATCTTCATGCAGGTGTTCAATTTGTTTAACATGGAGAGTATCTTCTGTTATTTGACAAAATTAACATTTCACAATCACTTTTCTCTAACAACTAATTCATTATTTCGTCAATTTGTTTCTTATTTTTTAAATAAGATTGGTAATTTCGCGTCTGTTTGGGGGAGCCTTTAATCTGAAGCACCCTTAACTAAGCCTTACCACATATAAGCTTTACCTTAACTCGATATGCCAATAAAGTCAAGAGCTCATATTGCCTATAATTACAACTCTCCGAAAGAAAACAATGGAGGTTTCTTACCTTTAGGTGTTGAAGAAATTGAAATCTAACTATTTTATGTAGAAAATCGTTTTTTTCAGAAATTTTCTTACCAAACACTTCTAGCGAAAGTGACATTACTTTGAAGTTTAATTTCCCGGCATGCAACTGTCACAAATAAGCGCTGCTAACACACGCACGTTGATAAGCACTGCCAACATAAATAATTTTGAATTTTTCGTCACGTATACCTGGTTGCATAACTTGCTCTCTGATTCGTCAGCACAATCATAAGGTTCTTTCCAACACGCTCTTGTACCGTTCATTAACTGCACAGAGCATGCGCATTATAAAATAAGCGTTCTAACACCGATTTGTACTGTACACTGTACCATACATTTATTTTTCTAACAGACAAATGTGCCGTTCGCGAATTTTTTTAAACATTATTTTATAACCAATAGTACTAGATAAAAAGGAACAAATTAGTTTCTATTATCACGTTTTATAACGTCTTTTGCAGCTTACATTTTACAAAGAATACTAACAGGTCGACGTCCTTCTCAACGAATATTCCTCATTGTTGTTAACTTTTCCGTGGGTGGAATTATTTTGCAGAAACAGTTTCCTTTTCTTTTAGGCTTAATATTTATTGACTCATCCTTTTCCATACATTATCTTGCTGTTGACCAAATTCGGTTAATTGTTGCCCGGGATGTTTTGAATTGTTCAACTGCCATAGTTATAATACCTTTCTTTAATCAGAGATTTATATTATTTTGTAATAAGAAGTGCACAATGCTTTCTCGGGTTTCACTCTTCAAATTATCTTTTTCCATGTTTAAGGATAATAAAAGTGAATAAAAAGCCGAAATTAAACGCAGTATAGTTCTAGCTGGTGTAATTTTAAAAATGTCGAAAATTGTTTAGTTTTTCACAACTAATAACTCAAAGGTAAAACATTAATAAAATTTGATTCAGTAAAGTCGTAACCCGACAAGGTAATATTGACATAAACAATTGAGGTAATTTTTGCCATCTTTCTTTATTGTATTTTATTGCTACGCTACATGTTTCAACCTGAATTGTTTACATAAAATCTTATTCAATAGTAATTTGATTTATAAATACCACAAGAATATATTTAACAAGGCCTATTTGAAAAAATGTTTAATAGTTCGTTATTTTCTAACAAAAACTGAAATGGCTCATTTAATATGGAACAGAGGTATGTACTTACATAGTAGAACTTTATATGTCACTAATCTCCTTAACACTCCCTGTAAATTAATCACATAATTGTAATGATTCACTCATTGATATCTTTTACTTTATCTATTAAAGATAATCTAATTGACAGTTGCCGAAAGCTAAGCAAATGCCATTTTTAAATACATATATACATATAATATTAACAATTTTATTATAATCGCGGTATGGAATATTTTGCTAAGTACTTTGTGCGTTGTAACAAAGAAACATACATAGCTTACAAGAAATGTAAAATACAATAATATTTTGATGAAGTAAATGCCATCAAATGAACCGCTCTGCTTATGAATCAACGTTATGAACAACGACGTTATGAATGACGCAACGAATGACGACTTCATGCCCAGGTACTAGTTTTTAATATCTGTGTATCTTCTTTCCCCCCTCCGAACAATACCATAATCAAGACATTATCTGGGCAAAAATATAAGTAGTTTACATTGAAATTAAATAATTACCTGAAGATGGGACCCAACAAGGTAGTATTGATATAGTGTTCATTCAAAGAGTAGTTCCTGAATAAAACTACAAATAAAGAACTAATCTTTGAATGAACCCTACATAAGAGATTAACTACAGGGTGTTCAAATAAAACACGTTTATAAAAAATTCAAAATTCATAGCGCCTCTTTAAAATAGCACACATTACTAATGTCTAATGTCAGTGTTTATACATTTTTTAGTCGGCGGGACAGAAAAGGATATTGGGTTGCATAAGCATCATTCTAGATTTCCTTGCTTGTAACCATTTCGTCAATATTACACTAGATGGCGTAATTCTTAAGGATAGTATGTGTACACTACATCAAAGAAGCGATATGAAATTTGAATTTTTTATAAACATGTTTTATTTAAACACCCTGTATAACCAATTCACTGGTCGCGACTAGAAATACCGTATTAATTTTGTACGTTATGTCCTAGCACGCTTGCATGTACTTCCAAAAATTGTCTTTCAAGCTAATGCGGGTATAGAAAACAAAGATAAAGGTAATATCCGTTGGTAATATCGAAGGTTGTACTTTAAAGGGTGTTTAAATAAAATATATTTATAACAAATTCAAAATTCATCCCGCCTCTTTGAAATAGCACACATTACTAATTTCTAATGTCAGTATTTATACATTTTTTAGTCGGCGCGACAGGAAAGGATATTGTGTTGCATAAGCATCATATCTATATTGTTTTAGTTTTCCTTGTTTGCAACCACTTCGTCAATATTATACTAGATGGAGTAATTCTTAAGGACTGTATGTGTACACTATATCAAAGAAGCGGTATGAAGTTTGAATTTTTTATAAACATGTTTTATTTAAACACCCTGTATGTATACAAGTTAAGAATAAATGTTCACTATTTGCTTCTCGTGCTTCCCTTGGAATGGAACGATCATGCGGACATTTAATTAGTCATAAGCTGTACAGAAGCTCCTACACGATGTAAAAGTATAACATGAAACGAGAAGAAAAGAGGGAAAACATTATTTTTAATTAGAATGTATAATACCTATTTATACTTGGTATTGGGTAGTTTAGTGTTTTTTTTTATTTCTTTAAACGACAGTAAAGTGTTAGGAAAAGTGATTATCGAAATGTGAGGTAAAAATTCACATTGGAAAGTTGGTTAAGTAAATATTGAAATATATAAACTCTTGAACAAATGTGAAATGCGTGTGCGCAGTAGTACTGCGCATATCACTTTGGTTTCCGGTTTCATTTATTTAAATATTTATTTAAACAACTTTCCGACACGAATTTTTACCTCATATTTTGGTAATCGCTTTTCATAACACTATACTATCGTTTAAACAAATAATAAATGTCATATTTATGGTTGAGAAGAAAGTTCCACCTTTTATGCATTTATGATATCCTTTGTTTTATTACCTTGTAAGCCGGGGTTGATTTGTGAAAGTTATATTGTAAAAGTTTCAGCAAGAAAAGATTTTTAAATATGTATAGAAATAACCTTAATTTATAGCCTCAAAAATAATGGATGACTCCGAAAAACTAAGATAATTAATCATTTTTTCTTTAAGATTGTGAAAATCTGTTGATAGCCAGAATGGAAGATCATGTTGCTGTTAATTGAATTGAATCCTCATATCGACACGATCTTCCATTCCGGTTATCAATGGTTTTTATTATTATTTAAGAAAAATAATTAATTATCTTAGATTTTCAGAGTCATATATAATTTTTGAGACACCTCTGTACGTCCAGTGATTCTTTCAAAGTAACATTTCGTCTAAAGTTGGAGACAAAAGATGTAACGCAGTATTAAGAAAAATAGAACATTTACGGAGCACACAAGAATTTCAATTTCAGTTTGTTTTAGTCTTACTTAATAAGGCCCTATACGACAAGTAATAATGTGTGCATTCACATGAAAGGTTGTGATGCAGCAGAGGGTTTTTGTTAAAAAACAATAGATAGTTCAGTAGAAGAGTTGAAGTTGATAGTTAATATTAAGTTGCTAGTTGAATTCTTATTTTAAATTTAACTTAAGGTAACTACATTTTCTAAATGGTTTGATTGACTACTATCTTATGTTTATAGTTTCGAACTTTCTTCAATACTCTTTTTGTGTTGTCACTTAAATTTTATTCAGAACTGCTGAAAGGGTAGTTGCTACGTCACAGCTTTCACAACCTCCGGCTAAAAGTGCCCATTAATATATGTATCTGCCTATTCTAGTGTTACTTATAACTTTATTTAAACTAAATGAAAGCCTGTGCGATAGTACAGGTCGTAAAACCAAACAAGTTGCCAAACTAATGGAGAAAAACTTTGAATGCTAAAAAAGAACGTGGCGAATACAATGGTAAAATATCTTCTACCAGAGTTCGCTAGTCTAGTCTTAGACATGTGCTTATTTAATCTTATATTTATTGATGGAATGATTCCATAATTACACAATAAAACGAAAAAAACCCAAGAATGAATAAACAACTAGCTCAATAAAACACAACCATTACATTTAAACTTAACACACAGACACATACACACACTCCAGACACACTTTCTTGAGTAAAACTAAATAAAAACAAATCAAAGTACAATAATAGCTATTTATGCAACTATAGTTGTGGAATACACGATTTTATGCAACGAGTGTAATGATTGTGAAACACGCGAACGAAGAGAACGAGTTTTACAATATCACACGAGTTACACAAAATGGCTTTCCACAAAGTGTTGCATACAATGTTTTTTAAATTTTGGCAATTTTTTTTATTTCTAAAATGCATAATATTATGTAAAATATTCAGCGCTGATTCATCTAGCGTGCTATGATCCTATAGGTTCCAGAATTCAAACGGATAACATAACCCCACTTTTTACTTTCTCGCAGAGAAGTGGTCTTTTTACATTCTTTAAAATATGCATATGTGTACATAATATCATAATTTAAATCCTTGTGTGAATCTGTCTTATATTATCCAGCACACCTTAAAAATATACGAGAAAGTCGAGTGGAGACCACTCCATATTTTTTGACATCAGCGGCTGATCGGTACGTCACAATGACGCAATCACTGATAAGGTCAATTGTGAAGTATTCTGAATGTAACAATAAGAGAAAAAAAATAAATAAGACCTTCAGCAGTATTATTTGACCATAAGGTCCCATAGATTTTACTGGTCAAGTAGTGCTACTTAAGAATTGTAAAAGCGCCCCTAAATAACATTTCTTTTTTCTTTGGTTTTTTCCCTTTTTCTTTACTTCTTCTTTAGCGTTTAACGTCTGTTTTACAAAAATTTTGCAAATGTCAGAACTAACCAGGATTAACATAGAACGTACAGGAGTAATGGTTTTACAACACCCTCGGTGTTTCTGAAGGTCAAAATTTCTTAAGAGTATGGCTTTTTTCATCTCTGTCTCGTCCTTTTCTTGGACGACAACACTGAGACTTTTTTATTTTTTTGTCTTATCGTTACATTTACAATAGTAATAAATATGGTATCATTGAATTTGTCTAAGAATCAGCTTTCTTAAAAGTTAATAATATACAGGGTGCTCCATTTAAAATTATAAACTTGATATCACGTGAACGGACGATCGGAAGAAAAATCTAAGTACATTGAACGAAGAGCCACTGAAAGTTGAATCAGTTTCCTAAATCTAAATTTTCATATTACAATCCGTTCTCGAGATATCGCCCGGTCAAATCGTCGTGGGACACCCTGTATATTTACTAGCACATCTAGTGCAAATTTACGGTCTTTTATTTTTTTTACTTAATATAATTTTTGATTAAAATGTTCATAGTTTTTTTATGATAACAATATAATTTTTATTATTGGTGTTTCTCGTGTCTTATTCGCACTTGTGTAAGAAGTCAAGCAACATTTAATTTAAAAAAAGAAAGTAAAAGTTTGATTACTTAAGATAGAAAAAATAATAGATTATTGGGTTTAATATTAACATTTTGAAGATACAGAGTTAATGGTAAGGCGTCTTCGCTTACTTCTCTGACATTTCTTCAAATTTATTTCATTATAACAGGATATAATCTGCTTCTTTAAGGCAGGAAGAACATTCTTTATCAGCACATATTGGTGCAGATTCAAGTTCTTTTGCTTTTTCATTTTATGTAATTTTTACTTTTTTATTTAAATCATGCGAAAAAAAATTGAGATTTTGATTAATTTCGACGTTTGTAGTGACCGAGTCGATTTGGCTTTTTTTTTGCTTTTTTGTCTGTGTGTGTTTGTGTGTGTGTGTGTGTGTAAACACGATAACTCAAAAACGACTTGAGCTTTACTTTTCCTAATTAGTTAGGATAAATTAATTTCCTAACTAGTTAGGAAACTCTATAGTTTAGTCGTTTTGAAAATCGTATGTGTGCGCCTAGCCTTAAGCGAATTTGTACAATTAAATTCATATTGATAACCCATTTTGAATGTTATTACAATTTTATGGACGAAAACAATCAGGATCCCTTACGTTTAGGTGGTGAAGAAGTTTAAATTTTTTATTTAATGTGGAAAATAGATTTTTCTGGAGGCTTCTTGGAAAATTACGATGGCGAAAGTGACACTGTTTTGAAGTTTAATTTCCCAGCATGCAACTTTCGAAAATAAGCGGTGCCAATATAAGCACGTTAAAAAGCATTGTCTACATACATACGCACGTTGACAACCATGGCTAACACAACAACCCAAATAAAAAATAAACGCTGTTATATTCACAAAATGATGAGTTTGATGTAAATATGCGCTAGTTTCAACCTGAGACTTTTTTAACTTTGTTTATTTCATCTCGCTTCAAAATATATTTTTAATTATATGAATATTAAATATTTATGTATGTATGTATGTATTATATTACTGACATTCTGGTTGCCTAACTTCAACATTTACATCCAAACCGCACTACCTCGTCTAGCCCACAGACAAACAATAATATACATATATGTAAATTACATATTGATAATATAATTGATAATACCTGAGGATAAACATTGACGTATTGTGAATAATATATTGATAGGTTTTCCGAATTTTTAAAATATCCATTATTATTTTTTTTATTCCTAGACCTGACTTTGTTATTTAATGAAGAAGAAGATGGAATCACAAGATTTTAATGTGAATTACCGATTGCGAAGAAGTCGTTAGAAAATGACTTTTATGATTGGAATAAATTTATTTATTTTTAAAGAAACGTGGCATATGAGACATTGTTAAAAGTGTACAAAGAAATATAAGAAAAAGATACTGTCGATGAAGAAAAAAATGAATAGAGTAAGTTGGGACCAATTACAGAAACGAGTTATTAAAAACCATTTGTATGTAGCACATACACTTACTACAGTGTAATCTCGGTAGTCGGAACTTCGATACTACGAACAGTCCAGTAATCCGAACTGGCGAAACAAAGAAGAATTACTGACTTCTTAAAAAAAGACTGATTTTTGTTTTTTAATGTAACTAGAATTATAAATAAAACATGTACATACATACCTACTTTTTATATAAGTAAAAATAGGAAAAATATATAGGTACATACATACATGGTTATGTGCATACTGTTTAATCTTTTTTTACAGCCTTTTTCCTAATACTTTCTGTAATCCGAACTTTTCAGTAATACGAACACTCCCTTGCAGCTATTAGTTCGGACTACCGAGATTACACTGTATTTACTATTATAAATCTATTGAAATGTGATTTTTCTCAGATACTTCTTATAAGTGTTTTTGTGATAATATAAATACAGGAAGCTCTCGATTTACGCCGATGTTACATTCAGGTGTAAAAAGTCGTACAAGAAAACGGAATAAAAGTAAATGAATGGGATGTATTTCAGGGTAGATAAATACTCCTTACCTAGGTAAATAAAAAACATTCATGTAAAGTGAACCTACGTAAGTCGAGGGCAACGACGTCGAGGGCTTCCTGTACAAGTGGAATGACTTGTCTCATATTCCCACAATAGGCCACCCTCAATCCAGATAGTGTTGACCCACCATGATGAAATTACATACAATTGCCTTCTTTGCCTTGACCATAGGATCCGTCAGCTCTGCCGTCAGCTGTCGCCAGTCAACTCTAAAGTCAACTTCAGTCAGGTTATTATGAAGTATGTTTTATTAATTGTTTTCTCTTTTGTTGTGCTAAATGGTTCGTGCAGCACAAACAGCACTTCTCAAAATGTTTAACAACTACTGAGAACCCCAATCGTCGCAGTATTCCCATTAGAACCCCTTTAACTCCAATTCACAGTGAATAACAATGAATGTGAGCAAGGAGGATGATATTTGCTGGTATCATGGAAAACTATCAAGAGAGGAAGCCGAGGGCATTCTCAAGGAAGGTGAGACTAAATCCATTTACCCCTAAATTATTGTTTTAAAACATTACCCGGAATTTTTTATTTCGGGCAAACCCGAACATACGTTACATGTGCTTATTAGTCACCACTACCTTGTCGAATCATAGACATTACGAAAAATTTTCTTAATGTTCCTTTGTCGCACATATTTTAAACATCATGACATTGTATTTAATTATTGTTTCGTTGCGTAATAACATTAAATAATAATATTAACATTAAGCAATGTTATTAAGATTAAGTATTGTTATTACACATTGTAATGAACATTAAATAATATTATGACTTAACATTATTAACGTTTACTAAAGTTATTGCATGTTTCTATAAATACCAAGTTTCATTTTTCGGGAATTAATTACAGTTTAATTATTGTTTACAGAAAGTAAACAATGAAAATAAACAAGCTCTTGTTACGCACATCATGGAGATAATAATAAATGTATGCTTAAAGCTAATATTCAATTACTTTATGAAATATGTATAAGATAAATTATAAGAGATTTGTGCTTAAATGTTTTGTTTTGCAGTGGGGCGTGAGGATGGTTCGTTCCTCGTGCGTGAAAGTAATTCTTCATCAGGAGATTACGTTTTGTCGATTCTCCAGAAGGAACAAGTTAGTCATTATCAAATTAGGAGGCACATTGAGGACTTTTTTTCCATAGGTAAGAATCTGCTTGTATTTTATTCAAGGTGTCTTAGAATAACAGTCTAAAAATTAAATATCGTATCAATAAAATAAAAAAATTTCTAAGAAAAAATTGTTACGAATGAAAAATATAAAAAAATTTCTTCGATAATTTTTATATTTTCTTATTTTATAGAAGAAAACATAAAAACCCATGGCTTAGACAGCCTGATAGAGTACTACCAATCGGGGCAAGTACCTGAACTTAGCGGTTTAAAATTGAGCATCCCATGCAAGGGGGATGTTCCGCCCCCTGACTTGCGTAGACATGGAAGAACAAACTTATTGCACAGGGCGACTACCCAGGGGAACTTCAAAGTTGTCTCGGAATTACTGAAGACAGGCTACAGGCACGAAGCAAAAAATCAAGATGGGCAAACTGCTGTGCATTTGGCTAGCATGCGGGGCAAAGATGATATTTTACAAGAGCTCATCGACTACGGGGCGAACGTGAATTCTCGGGACACTGCCGGTTACACCCCATTACATGTAAGTTTGCACTCTTAGTCTATATTTGCAATCAACATTTTGCTAGCCTAAAATTTAAAGTATTATACGTATTTTTGAGATTAATCCCATATATGTGAATTAATTCATAGTTTTTTTTTTTTATTCACTGCTCAGTTACAATCTACTTTCATATTTCAGATCATTAAGTAAATCTTTTGAATGTGTTCTATGAGTCTGTTAGATTGTGTATCCTAATTGAAACCCAGGAATAATATTCGATAATTTTATATCTTCTAATTTGGATTAATACTAATTTTTAAAATAGTTTTGATGCAATGGGGCTTTATCCTCAATTTTATTATTTATGCTATATTTTCTATGCATGGTGTAAAACAATTCTATACTTTACATTTATACACCTTCGCTTTCATTAATTAAATAAAAATTATTTAAACATTACGCGTATTGAGAATATTGCATCTGAAACATATATTTATACTTGTTACTCTATTTATTCTTAATTCTCCGTTTCAAGAAATTTAACCTAAAACATGTGACATAAATGTCTATCTCGTTCAAACTGATTATTTGCAGTCTTTTTCTACCACTTAAATGTTATCAGGTACTCACCATAACAGAATCCATTATTGGTATAATTAAATAATTTTCTTAATATTATTTTTTTTTTCTGGAGCTCTTGGGTCTTTATAATGAAATCAAAATCTCACTCTTTCATACTTCATTTAACGTTTCACCTATCTTTATTGTAGGCTTCTTCAGAAATTATGACTACATTATCGTTTGACATCTCTCTTTCAATTAAATTTCATTTTAATTACATTTTAATTACATTTTAGTTTTCTTTATAAATTTTGTTTATGTAGATAAAGCGATTGTTTCGTAAGAATGTCGCTTAGAATGGGTTCATCGTATGCATTTAATTTGCAGACGACTGTACCTGTATTATAGTAATGAAGTGTAGTATCGCTTCATTTAGCTCTTGGGGTTCTTTTCTTTTTTCATCTATATACAACTTGAGATTATCAGGGTTTGTTTGTTTTGTAATAATATAATACACACTTATTTAGGGTTGCAATCAGATAGCAAAATTTAATTTCACTTGAATGTAGTTATGATGTTATGCCTCAGAAACACAACAGACTAGGTATTTTGTTTGGGTCAATTTGGGTGTAATTTTCTAATTTAGTAGTGTTTTTATTGCATACTTCTAATTGAGACCTTTATGTATTTTTAACAGTACGCATGCCAAAACAACTTTCCTAACACAGTGAGGCTGTTAGTTCAAGTAGGTAGGGCAAACTTGCAAGCAAGAAACACAGAAAACGAATGGGTGCCATTGCATGATGCCGCCTCCAGAGGGCACAAGGAAGTCGTTAAAGAGCTGTTGAGCCTGAACGCCCCTGTTAATCCAAGAACAAAATTAGACAAAGTTCCGTCACAATTAGCCAAGGCAAATGGTCACTTTGAATGCGCAGACATCTTGGAAAACTACAAATGTCCCATGCCCAAGACCTACAGGAGCCAGTGGTATCACGGTACTTTAGACAGAAAGGAAGCCGAGAAGTTAATTCAGAATTATAGCAACAATAACGGAACCTTCCTTGTACGATACAGTGAGCGCAACAAGGGCTTCGTGCTGTCACTGCTTAACGAGAATATAGTTTTCAATTACATTATTAGGTCTAAGGATAAGTACTTGTTTATTGACGACGGACCTTATTTGGACTCATTGGAGCATATCGTCAATTATTATACTTTTATTCCTGATGGATTGCCTACTACTCTAGAAGTTCCGGTGCCACCCAGTCCCAAGCCACCAGTCCCCGAGGTAAAGAAGTTAACGATTATAATAAAATAAATAATAGCTATAAAAACAATAAATTGGTTTATTTTATATTTAATTGTTTGTTACATGCCTGTTTTCATTTATTGTTATTTCACAGTTTTCCACAATCCCGAGACACAAGAAGAAGATACCGCCCCAACATACGCAAACAGTACAAACGAAAAGATCGGAAGACTTCCACTCCCAAGATATTTGTAACCTAAGTGATTCTCACCCTAGTCAACTGCAAAATATTAAGTTCAAAAATAATTTGACGCAAGTACCTGTAGTATCCAGTGTAAATAATAATTACGTAATCGACAACGCCGACTTGACCAACTCGAAACCTCAGGAGTACATCCCTGTCGAGACGTTGCAACGGGAAACAATAATCGGGAAGGGCGAATTCGGATCCGTTTACAAGGGGAAGTACTTTAAGGAGAACAACGAGGAGACAGCGGTGGCAATAAAAACCCTTCTCAACGAACATGTCGAGCTTAACCGGTGCGCATTCTTGAACGAGGCTCAATTGATGATGAAACTGAACCATCACTGTATAGTCAAGCTAGTTGGACTATCCCTGGGGCCCCCTTTACTTATGGTGCAAGAACTCGTGCCTTTAGGATCTATGCTGGCATATATTCTGCTGCACAAGGAGAAAATCAACCCCAACTACGAGTTAAAAATTTGGGCTGCACAAATTGCCTGTGGTGAGTTATCATCATCTTTTTTTAAATATTTTAATATTTTATAATAAATTATTTAAGAAATATAACTTTTAAAAGTATAACTTTTAACTTAATTGTAATAATTAATTTTTATTCATTAATTAATATAGTACAACTCCACTTATCTGGATTAATGTTTGCCAGACCTGATTTGAATAAGGAAAAATCCGGATAAACAGATCAATATGGCAGTCATTGTATTAAAGAATATAGAGATCACTATTAAAATGTCAAAAATAATCGATGTTCCATCATTAAACTGCTGGACCAATTGTTTACCAGTCACTCCTTTTTTTAATTGTTCAATAATTTTCTTTACTAAAAAATTAATTTTATCCTTTATGGGATTGATCCGGATAACTGGCGATCCGGATGACTGGAGTTCTGATAAATGGGGTTTTACTGTATATTTTAAATATATATTATATTTGAGACATAACTTATTGTCCTTCATATTTAATGCAATCAAGGACTGTGGCTAATGTAAGTTTAGTTCATTTTCATCTGCATCGTATTAATTTGTTTCTTCAACGTCCTTTAGGTATGAAATATCTCGAAGAACAAAGGTTTATCCATAGGGATTTGGCGGCAAGGAATATCCTTCTGGCCACAATAAATCAAGCTAAAATCAGTGATTTCGGTTTGTCCAAAGCATTAGGAGCGGACCACGAATATTACAGGTAATGTTTACTGCAATCAAATATAAACTTATTTAAGATTATTTAAAGTTTAAAGTTATTTAAATGTTTTTTTATCAGAATTTTTTTTTAATCTTAATTACAATGGGCAACTTTATATACTCAGCATGGAAATTGTAGTTATCGTGAATTAACAAAATATCTTCTCTACTGCAGAGCAATGCATGGAGGAAAATGGCCTCTCAAGTGGTATGCCCCAGAATCATACAATTATGGAACTTTTTCGCACAAAAGCGATGTTTGGAGTTTTGGAGTGACTATTTGGGAGATGTTCAGTTTCGGCCAGCAGCCTTATGGTGATAATAAAGGCTCAGAGGTAAAAAATTATTTCTGTACCTAAGAGGTAAAGTATTGTAAATGCAAAAAACAGAGTTTTTGGGTTTTGATCGTAACTGGCAGAACATGATATTTACTTCAAGGTCTAATGAAAAAAAACTTTTCGAAATGGTCTCCTGTAAACCTAGTTATTTGCAGTTACGATACTTTCCCTCTAAGGGACGGATTTACTAATAACATTGATCTATTACAAAAATGTTATGAAATACCACAAACTAATAAGAAAGATGTTTAAAAACAATTTAATATGGAAAACCTAGGAGGGTATTTATATTTATTTTTGGTTTGAAGGTCTTAAAATTTTTGTACCAATGTTTTGTTTATCCAGGTTATAAACTTCTTCAAGCTAATATTATAACCCAAAATAAAGAAATATCAAGGAAAGAAATTAAAATACAGTAATAATATACTTTTATTTGTTTTGACGTACATATTAATATATCTGTCTACTTTACTGATTGTATTGGTATCTAAATAATCAATATTTGATTATATATTTTGAATCTAATCATTACGGCCGAGAATCTTAAAAAAGATATTTCGTGAAAGAGCAGCTTTTTACATTCTCATATATGTTTTTATATAGTTTACATTTTTGCTAAAAGCATATCTGTGCTAAAAGTTAAATACCTAAAAACTCAAAGTTCTGGCGCAGATTCGCCACAGATGTGAAATACCATTAGAAATTTTGTTTGTGATAGTTTGGATTTCATTTGGAATGCATACATACTACCGATTAAGCATAGATATGAACCTGCAGAAACCTGTAAAATTTCTTCGGAATTATTTATATTTTAGGTGTTAGTTATTATAACATCATTATTTTTCGTGATTCTATAAAAAAAACAAATATATAGTCTTGAGCTTTAAAAATGACAAACTTGTTACACACATAACAAAATAGATCGTGCCTCTTGCTACTCTCTCAATTTGGTAACTATGAAAGCCTAACGCGCTCTACTAAAGTGTTCGTTTTACTCGTAGTTAATAAGAATATTTTTTCTTGACAAAATTTTTGCAATTTATTCCTGTGGCAATAGATAATAGGCAGCACACCAACAAATGTGTGTTAATGAAGTAGTTGCTCATATGTAGTTTCAATTTATTAGCTCATTGTAACAGTGTACAGCAGAGCATCGATTATTTGAACTATTTGGGACCAAGGGTAGTTCGGATGAAGGAAATTTTTGGGTAATCAATCTGATAAAAAAACTAGTATATGCATACATGTTTTACTATTTGAGTATCCAAATACATAAATTATAGACTTTCTCAAAAATTAGAATTGATTATCTCAACTGCTGTTTTGCAGTCAACTTCTTTAGTAATCTCAACAATCTTCTGTTTTTACTTGTTTGGCATGTTTTGTAGTTAAATATGATGAAAACAGATACAAACAAGCAAAACAAAGGAAAATGTTTAAGCAATAAAATACTAAATAAAGAACAATAGAATAATAAAAAATAATAATAAAACAAAATATTTAAAAAATATTATAAAACAATAAAATAATACAAAAAAAATAATACAAGATAGAAAAATAATGCAAACTAAAAAACTAAAGTAAAATAAAAAGCAAGTTAAATGACAGTTTCAAACATAGATGGCGCTCAATCCTGTCGTCATGGTCACCACCAATCAGACGTTGCAACCCGCAACAACGCGATTGGTTGAATTTCCGAAAGACCGACGCCAGGGCTGTGCAAACCCGCGAATTATGCCGAATGTTCACCATTCATTTTTTAGCTCATAAGGCGCGTGCATTTCGCGGGTATCATGTGTGTCCAAACGAACGTTCGAATTGGCACTGCTTGCTCATTACGCAAGGATTGGATTATCTCGAAAATAAAAATGAATACAAGAAAAGTTTTATAACATTTATTCAGGAAAATCTAGAAATAGAGAGAATTAATAACAGAATACAAATCAAATATGTCAAAGAATAATTTGATACTAATACAGGATGTTTCAGTGTACAAATGCCAGTTAGTGAAAACACAATTTTTAGGGTCGTTAACGCGATCGCCCTTTATTAGCAGGTACTAGAAGAGGGGTTATAATACTTATCTACTACTATTCATCTACAATTAATCTGTGCAACATAATTTGTCTTCTACTACTTGCCAACGAACAGCGATCACGTTAACGACTTTAAGAATTGTATCTCCACCCGCTGGCAACTTTACACTGATACATCCTGTATATTATAAGGTACCTGCGGGTAATAAAGGCTAACTAAGGAAGATTTGCTATAAAATGATAAACATTGGATTTTGTAATCAAATTTCAATGGAAACATGTCTTAAAATTTAGTTACTATAAAATATAAACAAAAAATAGCAATTCATACCATAAACAAATACAAAATTTAACATTTTTAAAAAGCTTGCCAATAAACCTTATTTTAGTACGGTAGGGTAATAAGGACTACGGTTTTAACATATGTAGTGAAATTATCAAACTGTACTTTATACATTTGATACTTGAGATGATTAATCATATGAAGTACTACTGTAATTGTTTTTGTGTTAAGTGTCTGTAAGTGTGGTCTTCACTAAAACACCCCATTTTAAGTGCAATTTTTGTTACTTAAGCCTTATTAGTCAACAGGCCTTATTACCTGCAGATACCTATAATTTGAACCACTATATACATACATACCTACCTATATGTATTTTATGCTATTTATGTGATTTTCAACAGAAAATGCGTCACTATTATCATTTATTTAGTTTCTATCAGATATTTACAAAAAATATATGAATTACCATCAAGGTAAACTTTTAATTAACAATAGCAAGTGATGATCAAAATTATTCATTTCTAATGGTTAAAGTTCATTTCAGAACAGAGTTAGCATACTGCAATAGATTTATTTTCAATGTGAAAATTTATATTTTAACAAATGTATAAATTTGTAATGCAATCTAAAACAATTTCCAGGCTATAAAAATAATAGACAACGGAGGACGATTAGAGCAACCTCAAGAATGCCCCGACTACATCTACAGTGTGATGTTAAAATGTTGGGAGTACGATTCGGAAAACCGACCGACCTTCAGCGAGTTACTGACGACATTCTCCTCGGACACCGAATACATGAACATCCGCGAATTGGTAGCGGAAAGTAATTTAGCTTAACTTTAGATAAAGAATAGCTCTAATTTATTTGAAGGATTCGAATTATTGCGGTTGTATAAATTTACTAATGAACATAAAACGATTTAAAAAAAAAGGGTTTAACCAAAAACGGTGTCAACTAAAAAACGGATTTCTAACGAAAAACCGTTTTAATGAAAAACCGTTTTAATGAAAAACCGTTTTAACGAAAAACCGTTTTAACGAAAAACCGTTTTAACGAAAAACCGTTTTAACCAAAACTGGTTTAAACAAAAAACGATTTAACACATTCGATGCGTATCAGTTCTGTCACTATGAGAAATGTATAGAGAAATGACACGCACACGCGTCATACGCAGCGAACGTGTTAAATCAAAAACGGTTTAAATTAGAAATGATTTAAACCGAAAGCGGTTTAAAGCAGAAACGAATTTCCAAGCCTTCAAATCCGCTCAAAAAATTCCAGTAAAAAATCGCATTTATTTACCCGCAAATAATTTTTTTATGTAAAGTATAAAAAATAATATGGTGCAATACTTTAATTAACTGATGTCATATTTTTCGTGCCAGGTGTTTATTTTGTTGATTTATTTATTTTTGGTTGTGACTTTTAATTCAATACATATGTACTACTACAATTTGACACATTAACAATTTCTGCACATCATGTAGTTCATTGATTACTACTAGTCATGCAACAACAGAATTATATTAAAATAAAAAACTATATGTATATATATATATAGATATATATATTTTTTATATATAGATATATATTATAATTTTATAATTTCCCGAATGAACTGTTTTTTGTTTTTAATTTTAGAATATAATACGTACTGCAACGACAATAATAGGAATATTTTCTCTTTGAGTTGTTTTTTTAATATGTGATGAAAAGCAATGTATAACTTGTATTCGTTTCAAAAAGGGACTTTCAAAATTGTTCCGAATTTGTTGCAAAATTAACTGCCATTAGTGGAAAGTTTGCATTTAATGTTATTGGTTGTTACAATAGCAACTAATTCTAGGGTTCCTTTTACAAACAGAGTTATAAATACAAACAGAATTATAAATTTTGTTGTACCTTTAATATTTTTTATTCAATTTAAATACATAACTACATATGTACTAGTTTCATAAATTTTATATATATTTTAATGTTTCTATCTTTTATAAAAGGATTTAAATGTACAGATTATTTTTTTTGTAGTCAATTTTATTGCCAATTACAATAATGTAAGTTCTCGTAAGTACGCCAAATTTAAATTTGTGATGAATTGTTTTGAGTAGTTGTATACCTTAAATCGGTACATTTAGTTAATTCTTGCAAAAGTGCTTGTACTTTCCTTATAAAAAATTTGTGATTACGAAAGTATTTTTCTACTTCAAATGATGTATAATTTTGTATTTGTATTTTTTAATTAATATACAACACTTTTATAAAATTCCTCGTCTTTATTAAGTGGCAGCTGATTTTTACAAATGTAAACAGTACCCCCCTTACGTACGTATCTCACCCGCAAAGGACCCTGCCTTGAAGCGGAACTCTTCTAATGCATCGCTTTAAATGTAAACAGATAA
>JAWQRP010001377.1:0-19482 GCA_033557875.1 Quadriops clusia | reverse complement strand
ATAAATTTTGGTGAGCTGCATGCTTTGTTTTGGTTTTTGGTTTGTCTTTGTGGTTGTTTGAGATGTGCACAATGGGCACTACAACACATGTACAGTTTCCTGTTTATTTATCCGTCGCTATAACCATAAAACACAGATGGTGATCTATTTAGGTTTTTACAAGAAATGTTTTTGACCAGGTATAAAAAACAATTAAGATGTAACATAGTGTTGAAATTAGTGAGTTTAATTTTGGTGCAATAGAGCAGTAAGGTAATTTGTTATGTTTTATAATAATATTTGACTTAACATTCCAGTTTACATTATAGTGTAGATGTTGGATTGTGTGTTTAAATTTTTGTAATTTTTGTAAAAAATTTTTTGTAATTTTTGTAATTTATGTTTTAGTGTTAACTTATTCATGTAAATATTTAAGAAACATGGTGATAGGTCTATTTTACTAATTCTTGATATTTGTTTCCTTAGCTTGAAAATGGCCAACGTTATGTGCCGAAACGTCGCGTCAAAATAAATAAACAAGTATTTTGTTAAGAGGAAGTGCATTATTTACCAATTAAAAAATTTTACACCTCTTAAAGTTGGACAACAACATGGAAAACTAATATTATGTTTTAATTATTCTTCCTTAAGTTTTTTTTTATTAAAACAATAATTGTTAGTTTTTATCTTCTAATTAAATCGCTTTCTAAAAATGATAAAATACAAGACTAAAGCATTACAGCTTTATAAAAGATAAGGCGCAATTATAAGTGTCAAGTCTTTCCTCCATCATCAGTATTAGTGACTAGGCTTTATTGCCTCGTCCAGTTGAGGATAAGCTGAAACAAAAACATTTAAATTGCAGACAACCAAGTTAGGAACGCGCGAAGATTTTCTTAATTAATTAAAATGTAATTGTGCTATAGAAGTCGTAAACTGAGTGGTATTTTTAGACGTAATGTATAAGGCGCCAAAGTTGAACGGTTTTGTGTATAAGGGGCCATATTTAACATACATAGGAATATCCACTGCTATAGCTGCTGCTGAATAATAAATACCATTAAAGTGCTTACGGGCTATAAAAGATTATACATACAAATTGAGTTTTCGCCACTGGAAAATATTATTTTCTTATTACATTAACATGTGACTGCACATGTGCAAATTGTTGGTCAATTTCGGAATTAGTCTCTGGTGTTAAAAGGGTTGTTACGTGGTGCTGTTTCGTTATAATGGAATCCCCAATTAAATTCCGAAAGGGAAAACATTTCCCTTTTAGCGTTAGAGCAAATAATGATTCTAAATATAATCTCGTTTTGTTTACTAATTCTATATAAACCCTGGTTTGAAAACATTTTAGGAAGAGAGCATTCAAATTTGTATAGCCGAACAAGAAAAAAACCCAATCTCTATTGTATTTTATATACAAAATAAAGCCGATAGTACTTATGCCAGTAACTTTGTTATTTTAATTCACTTAATATTAAAGGGCGTGTTATGATCGTTGCTTCAATATCAAAAATTCCATTTTAAAACATATAAATGTTTGAATTTATTTACTTTGATAAATTATAAATAGTCCTCATCTCCCAGAAATTTCCATAAGAACAATAGCATGTAATAATTTAAATACTTTTCGTCAATTTATGGAAGTTGCAATTGTGCGTCAAATTCACATTACAAGAATTTCTGATTTACGATGTAATGGTAAGGTAGTTTTTAACGGGGCGGTGGTAATTTATCACGGGCAGCGAAGTAATAAATCGCTAGGAAATTGTTTTAAAATTTACACGGAAATAATTCACGTAATTTATAACTGTTAGCGTGGGATCACCAAAAATTGTTTCATTGAATTTTTTCGTGTAGGTATGTAACGATTTTTAGCTGTTCAATATCGCAGACCCATTTGTTATCGAGCTTTGTTATAATTCGGCGTGTCTTTAACACCTGTGGAATAACCCTTTATCATAGCTTCGTTGTTTGTGTGTTAGTGATTGAATTTTGCAATAGTCCCTATTGTGTGTTATAAGTAGCTGTCAATTCAAAGCCCTAATTTATAACCTTTCTGTACACTGACACAAGAGACTGATATCGTTAATTTTTCTAAGTACCTATTTGTATTTCAAGTTCGAAATGTAGTCAATGTTTCAACATATTATCCATTTGCTGCCTTATTTTATCATAAAAGATCATTCTTTTTAAATAAAAGTATTATTAATAAACGTGCACTTAAGTAATGAAAAAAATTGTCTCTGGTCTGAATACTTCGTTATTAGTACTTTTCTCTGGCTTAAAAGTCCCATATACATGTACAGGAGTTCAACGCGATATGAACTTGCAGGTGCAAATTTAATAGAAGTCAGCCAAAGTAGAACGCCTTAGATAATTCTCTACCTCTGGCATGAATATCCAATTTAAGTATGAAATGAGGTTTCGCCCTGAGGCAATCAATTTAGAAGCTCTGTATTGTAGCAGTATTAATATAAAATATAATACATTGCTACATGAGAAGAATGTACAATAATCGTAGCATTTCCCTGGAGTGCAAAAAAATTGTCCGATTGTAAAAGACACTAACCCAACATTTATTATAACAATAAAAGTATATAGAAATGCTCAAATATGTTTAAAAATATAATGGGCATATACTGATCGCAAGTTCGCATAAAATATTTAAATATTTACACCGCAATTAATTTCTACCCTCTTAAGAGCAAAATCATCTTATTTAAAATTTGTCCTCTCTAGCAGTTCTGCGGCATCCTTTTGATATATGGAAGCCCCTTCGTGATGGACCCTTGCGAAAGGTCCTAAGTGTGTAACTTTATCTCCCCGTTTTGCCTCAGGTCCTACTATTTACAAAAGGTAGAGTTTGGTTACTAGCTGCGAGTATAGTAATGGTAAATAGAATACATACTATGATTCGCCACGAGTGCCGAAATACAGAACATGTTCATTGAGGAATCGTAGGCACAGGAAACCAAAATCTCGAAATTTATTCACTGGGATACATACATTAATTCGAATTATTATTCCTCTCTGCAACCTCAAGTATTCAAGATATACATTTAGGAAACATTTTTTTAAGGCTGAACGGAAATTAAATTTTCAGGGGTGTTAAAGATTTGAAATGCCGTTAGAATCATCACGCCCAAGTCTGCTGCAAGGAGAATCGTTACAATTAAGTATATTTTCATGGTAGTTCTTATTTATAGCTGCACGCTTTTTCAGAACATAATTTCCTCCTGTCTATATATTCACCAGAAAATGTTATTCCCGATTCCTTCCCTTATCTGAAAGTATGAAATGAAATTCCACGTAATGAAGTTGTATTCATAACATAATGTTTACATCATGTAATATATTTGCAGTTATATTGGCAAAAGCTCCCTCCATCAAAAATTGATTATAGCGAGGAAGTTATATATTTAAGATAAAAACGAGAATGCTCATAAAAATACATTCTCTGTAAAGACACGCGCTTGATTCATTTCGTGGACGTAAAATTGCCTGGCTTAACGTGATACTTACCTGCTTCAAGTTATTTGTTATTTACTGGATTAGAATTATGTTCGCTTTCCGAGCAAAAAATTAATGCGGAATACATTAAAAAGTCGCCATAAAATTCCAAACTTTCCATAAACAGCCCTTCGCAAACTTTTAACGCTTTCAAGGAATATGAATTGATGGAAGACCTAATGCGTATAGTAAAATAATTGGAGTTGAAATTCTCAAGAAACTCATCAAAAGGAAAGTTATTGCGATCTACCCTTAAAAAAGTGTTCTAGTGCGCCGCAAAAACTTCAAAAACTGAAATAAAACCATTAAACGCCACGAAACTGCCAGGAAAGAAAATAAAGTTCACAACAAATGGACCTCGTTAGCCTGCGATGCCAGTTTGTATTATTACCTTTGTTATAAATGAAATGAGTATCAATAAACTTAGGGTGAAACTTAACGAAGGTAAAACTGTAAACAAACTAAAATAAAATTTTACGTTTTTTTATCTTATACTTTAATGCGAAAATATTTACTTAATGCGGAAAATAAAAATCTCCCCTTATCTAGCAATAATATATTTCCTGTCAAATAAGATGTTCCAATGGTTCATAAAAATCGTATTACTATTAATATCAAGGAAAAATTTCTATTAACTCCGGTTTTCTTGACTGTTTAGTTTAATATATGCACCCCATGTTAGTAAAGCGAAAACTTGCGTGAGTGATTCTTCAAATTATATGTTAATATAAGTGGAATTACATCCTACCGTATTAGGATGTATATGATCGATTAAAAAGTTATCAGTCATGACTAAATAAAACACGCAGCTATTTTCTTCTTGTACTAGATTTTATTTTACATTGTTTGGATAAAACTGTGAGGTATTGCCTGGTAATTAACGAGTATATACTAGAAAGCAGAGATTCCTCCGACCAAAGCTGCAGTCTGTACAAAAGTTAATTGCTTCCAAGCTGGAAAAAGTACAAATGCAAAGCTAACGCCATCTGTTCCACTAGATTTAAGTGCCCTGAGTTGAAGTAAACTTCAAAGAGATATTTAAAAGGTGTGAAATATTCAGAACTCGGGACATTCAAGCAGTAGAGGAATGAAGTTTTATCCAATATAAAAATTGCATATATCAAAATAAACCAGGGCTTTCTTGGGGTGCCACTTGTATATAATACAATTTCGTACCTCTTAGGGCGACCGCCGTCGCTTCCTCGTGGTAAATTTGAAATTGTAGGCTTGGTTTAATATAAATAACCGGCTAATGCGACCTGCAATGTCGCGAACGCAAACTGCTATAATATATTAGATCTGAAACTTTAATATTCGCAAAGCGCAGTAATTGGATTACAACAGTACCTTTGTTTAGCAGTACAGTAACACCACTCTAAGAAAATGAAATATTCAAGAACGCGGTTCGGCTGTATTTTTGCTGACTTTACACTTTTTTAATTCCCTTGAATTTTCACTGAACACGACGAGATTTTGTGATATGAATTTACAATGCCGTGGGAAGAATTGTCCTTTAAATGTGCCTTTGAGCGTTGTTGTGTAGGCTTCTTGCATTGCATTTAATTTGTCTGCTGTGATTTATGGAGTCTTAGATAGAAAAAAATGAAAGATATCGTTAACAATTTTAAACTTCATTAATCAGATCTTAGCAACACTGTTTGTATCATAAATAATACTCTGGAGGATTGTTAAAAGAAAAACTTGTTTGCTATGGTTTTTCGTCGTAGTGACTAAAAGCCCATAAAATATTTTTCTATTAGTTTTCTATTTATCAATACGACTTATTTTGGTATAACGAGTATATGTAAATATAAAGTAGGTACTATTTTACTTGAAGTAATAAGTTATGATTTAAAATGAGAAAGTTATTATTTATTTTGTCCAATTGTGGAATATACGTATTATATTTGCGCGGGTAGCGCTAAGCTAAAGAGAAACAATCTATTCGGAAAATGAGTCATGGCTCGCCTGAAATTTGCATTTTAATATACGAAATTTTAATAGTCTAGCTGTTCCAAATTACCAAGATTTTATATGAAAATTGTCGGATAAGCCTTTTCCACTGAAATTATGTTATTGTGCTTTTGATTACTCAGAAATTTTCTTTCTTTGTACTGTGACAATCAAGCCTTCAAGCCTTATTTGGTTAGTACATATTTGTTTTTGTTTTTCTACCAAGAGATTCCTCTAAGTTATCGAGAAGTGTGGTCGATGTCAGATATTCAGAATTTGTTTTTATTTTCGGTCTTGTATTTTACTGTTGTGCCGATGTTAAGGGGCAATTTCTGTTTTTTTTTTATTATTGACTCCTCATTCAAAATAGAATTATTTACAACAATCAAAACGCAAATAAATAATTCATTGGGAATTCAAAACAAATACGTATTCAAAAGATCAGAAAAGTGAAAGAAAATAAAAGTTTTAAAGAAGTCCGATAAATTGTCCGCGGTAAGTCCTGGGTTATCAAGATTGTATTCACGACAAGAAAGTCCTAACCAAAAAGTTAACAATAATTGCTTTTAAAATAATTATTCTAATAATTTCAATAATTTTATATCTAATACCTTTTTTTAAGAGGCGTACTGTCAAAGTACTTTCCTATAATCAGTATCATGCTAACCCTCCTAATGTACCTAATTGACTGACATGAAGTGAATATCAATTTTAATAGCGATACAGGTGCAATTTTGTTAATCTTTTGATAGATGATGCCTTTAAGAGGAAATAGGATCTTTTTATCAAACAGTACTACTTTTGTCCTATCCTTCAAACCAGCAAGGCGTAAGCAAATAGATTTATAACATAAATCCATAAATCATGCTGCAAGATGCAACTGCAAATGTTCTGCAATGCCGCACATAATTCATGGCTGATGTATGCATCGTAAATTGCAGGTCGATGGAAACAAAAACCAGGGTTGATGGCTCTGGTTTACTGATAAACGAACTCAGTGGAAATTTAGTTCTTCGCATCCCGTAGGTACTAAATCATTCCCGGGCGCAGAGTTATCGTCTTGTTAAATAAACTTTTCATTTGCCAATATTTGAAACAAAAACGTGAAATTCACAGAAATAAAATAGTGCCCTTTCTTCGATGGATGTCCTCATTTATAATTGTATTCCGACAGAAAATCAACCTAATATCGTTTGGTTAATGAATAAAATGAAACGAAATGTTCTCCTAACGAAGTTATTGGAAATTTAACGCTCTGGAAATTCAGCAGTGCAAATAGCGATAAATCAATCAATTTAAAAATAGAATATAATCGCGCACACTTTATGTGACTGCGCATGAAAACTATAATAGGTAATGTTGCATAGAAGTAGCCAGATTTTTTTATTTACTAAATGCAAATGTTTTGAAACTGTTCCGTTTTTTGAAGCCCACGGCCAATGGCTCGTGAAATAATATTGATATTGTAAACAGGGATGTTTTTGCTCGCCGATCTGTCGCATGAAATTTATTTATTTCTTTTATATGTCGGTCGTTGCTGCTATCTTGTCATGTAATATAGTAATATTTTCCAGTCGAACGTATGTGAAAAACTTTTCAATATTACATCTACTTTTCCTTTTATGTGAGGCATGTACGTTGGTTCAGCAATCCTTCAGGGCTGTCATATAGTGGGTTCGATAATAATATTGGGAACGTTGAAATATTTTTTGAATCGTTTTGACAGACACATTTATCAAAACAAATTATCCCTATAGGATTCATTGGTAGAACTTGATTTTCTGAACGAAAATACACTCAAGGATATCAAATTTAAATTAATTTTATATGGGGAAACTTTTGAATGCAGTATGGTTTCAAACAACAAAGAGAGTACCTACACATTTACTTCGCATATGCAGTACATGTAATAGGATACACACTAAATAGGTGAAAAAATGTCCTGCGTTCTTTACAAAGCGTTGATGTAGAATAATGAGGTCAAAATGTTGTTCCACATCAAAAGAGAGTTCATAATGTTATTTGAAGGTATCAGGTGCACCAGCGATTATTCTTATAAAAAAATAAAGTAAAACAGAAAATGTCTAAAATAATTTTTATAAAATGAAATGGTCTGCGGTAAAAACATACATTTTACGTAACGTCATGTCGGAGTAGGTATATATGAATAACTTCGCTAAGAAACTTATTTATGGAAATACATTTCAAAAATTCAATTTTACAAGTTTCGCAAATACAGACAAATATCAAAGGTTTAACGTTTTGTTAATTTAGTTCAAATGCGGCGTCAGGAATTTGAAACGTAATCGAGGTATTAAAAAATATATCGCACAGATTTTCTATTTAGTATTTTTTTTAATACAGTACTACACTGATACACGATAGGCGTAAGCAAGTTTACTTTTTTTTCTTGTTAGATGTACGGGAGTAAGTTATTAGATGACAGAGTGGTCTTTAAAAGATATAATAAACATAAAATAAAACAATCACGGAACTCCTGCTCGTGTAAGTCGTGGTATTACTGTATATAGTTATCGATCAATAACTACATACGTCCCTTACATCTTTGTAAATACACGTCAAGTATGTATGTCTTCTTATAGACATACATGCATTACATTAAAAGCAACCACGTTTCTATAATATGACACTTAAACACAAGTAAGAATTTCTAATTGACATCGTATCAATGGGTTGCTTTCATGAAACTTCATATATCTAAAGCGCTTGCAGTACAATACAAGAAATAAGGTGGCATTTAATCGTCGTCAGTTCATTTTACTGAATGTTAATATAAACTTGACAGATTTAAGGAATGGGGAGCAGCTTTGCAACTTTTAAAGAAATTAATTACTCTATTAATGCCAGTAGCAATTAATTTGCTCGTGACTGGGACTAAACCTCTGAAATCACTTATATCTCCCACTTTTCAAAGCCTTCAAATTAATCTTGTCTTTCGCATTGCTGGAGCAAAAACTAACTACAAAAATTTAAAATATCTATCAGTGTCCAGGACGAAAATAACTATTGTTCCACCCATCATTTTCACTTTTCTTAGCAGTTGTGCCGTTAAAAGGTCTTGTGCAAATTTTACCTACACAGTTCAAAGCCACATTTTTACATTTTAAAACATTTTATTAAAAAACAAGGTACAGAATATTTTACATAGTATAATTATTTTAAAATAGTCAAACATTTATTTAGTAAGAACACATACATAATAATATACATCCAATACAATTGATATACGTACATGTTCCTTGATATTTAGATGTATAAAATTAAAAGTGACGTTTAATTAAATTATGTAATTTCACTTAAAAACGACTATAAAATAGAAATTAGTATTCATAAAACAAAACAAAAATAAAACGGGATTAATACATGTTTCAACGCCTATAGGTGGACGGTTCATTATTTTCCTTCTTGATGGCTTGAATTAATACCACACTAAGAACAGCATTAATCACCTGAAAGAAAAGTAATCAATTAGTGCTAGTCGATGGCGAAACATAGGGAAAACAGAAATGAGAAAACAATGGTAATGTAAGTGCTAAACAGTATTTACGTGACCATTTCTTGCGCCCCAATTTAAGATTTTATCACGAGCAATTCTTTTCGTCTAACGCATTCCTTTCACGGTTTGGAATGCATTTTCATTCATTATTTATAAAAGAAACACAACAATTTTCGCTTGATTATACCAGAGTTATGTCTAAAGAAGATCACATTGTAACGACTTTGGGATATCTTGGAAATGTATATCCCTTACGTGCTTTAATCAAGGGAATCCATGGACGGATAGCGGATATTACTTGACGATATTGTCTACATCGAAGGCGGATGCTAAATCAATATAGGAAATTTATGGTATGGATAGAATAGCGTTTGGTCTTTGCTGTTATAGCTTCTATAGAAGTCCAAAGTTAAACATTTGTCCAATTTATTTTTAGCCGACCGACCAGGGTAAACATTAGAGAATCTTTCGTAGACGCCTTTAGCAAATATAAGGTCAACAGCAAGTGAACAAATTAGATAAACTTTTTATAGAAGGAGGGATTGGAGGTGTTAATTTCCGCTCTCTAGTAACGATGAATTCCTTGTTCTTTTTACTGCGTAATGTGCTTTAATTTAATATCATTTAAATTATACTTATAAATTTCAAATACTCCTACATTTTATTTAAAATATTTTATATAAAAAATTGAAATCTGTTTGTTAGAGTATTAATTGGCAATTTGGTACTGTGAATATTACGTCTAAAAATATGTGTTTTATTCCAGTTACGCTTGTCAATGGCAAGACTTTGCAAACTTTCTTAATACAGTTAGCATACTAAAATATTCTCATAACTTCACAACCTTGTTATAGAATTTAGAATATTTTTGCAACAATATCTCATATTGTGTCAGACCTTCATCTAAACTTGTTGTTCGAAGTTTCTTTGCATTGGTTCCACATTTATATTAACGTAAGGTAAAATGACTGGATTCGACATATATCAAACAATATTCCTGGCATTAAAATTAGAAAAGCTCAATTATACTGGTTTTCAGCGCTTCTTTGCTACATCCGTCGGTTCAAGTTCTTGTTAGCTCTTATCGCGTCTTCCTGGAAGAAAAATCCACTGTTTTCTTAATCCAAACTGCCGCAAAGTCACGATGTTGGCTCTATCGATTTAAATACAGCTTTTGTTGATCAACTGCAGTAATTTCTACAGGCCCTAAGGAACTTCGCTTATCTCTCTTTATGCCGTTTCCACCCTAATAGAATCGTAAAAAATTGGAGTTGCCTCCGCAGAACTTGCGTGAGCTGGGAAATATACATTTCGAATTCACTAAGAGTTCCATTCGGTTTTTCCTGGACCCGAATAGTTTCGGGACAATTCTTAATCCTCGCCAATTAATCACATGGAAGTATATAAACTTTGCAAGGATTGTGTAGCTTAAAGATAAAGGCGAACATAAATCCAACACTAACAAAGAAATCGGAGGAATAGCAGCGGTGTTTTCGGAGTTTGGGCTTTGCCGTTTTATAATTTACGATGGTGGCTTTTCCACTTATCAATAAATCTATTTGCTAAAGTACTTTAGCCTGTATAAAACAGTTTTTAATTAAGAGAGATTTTAATGTTAAAGTAGGATTAAGGAGGGTATGCGCATAAAGAAGGAAATTATGAAGTAGTCAATCTGTTTAAACAGTGCTAAGGTTTTATTTTTCTTTCCGAAGCTTTCTTAAGAGATTGAAGTACGAGAGACCGTTTTTAGTTTACAATATATTCGGCTAAAATTGAATTAAAAAAAGTTTGTTTGCTCGTTTTTTGGAAATAAAAGCGTAGGGATACCGAGGAAAGAAACACAAATGCAAATAAACATAAAGAACGCCATAGGATTCAATTTAGTTAAAACGTCTTATACAAAACACTCCCTAAAATCCAACATATATGGAGATACTTTGCATTACCAATATCGTCTCTGCTCTTTTTTATGATCAATAGAATTGAAAACTGGGTTTAGAAACACAGTTTTATTTAGTGTAGGGGAAATTTCAGGAAAAAGAAGGAACTTTACATGTAAATGCAAAATAAAGAATTCTGGCAGGGGCACGTTTTGTCAATGTTTCAATAAATAATTTCTCGCGTTTTTTTTCTAAACATTTATAAATGTTATGTCTTAGACATTTTATTATCTATCTTCGTTGCATCTCATTCCAGTATTTAAGGAAATAGATATAAATTAATAAAACAACAATGAAATTCAAAGTATCACTGAACAAATACCAAAATTCATTAATTTTATGTTTATGCACGTTATACTTTGCGTTTACACAAAAAAAAATTTAAAAATGCCGCAATATGTAAGTATTTGGCCTGGCAATCGATTGTTTCATAGAGTAGGTATTTAAGTTTCCCCTGGGCCTCTTTAAGTTAGATATTAAACCGAAAGAGCTCAATAATAAAATGTTACACTCACGCTATTAAACTGCTCATAAAATATGCACGGGAATTCATAATATATGAGGATATTTCAATTTATTATTGTTGGTTTTAGTTATGGGTTTTCATAAAAACGCTTTATATCATGAGCCAGATTTCTTTTATAAGTATTATCACGCAATTGATTTTGTAACTAATATTTGTTGACTATTAAGATATGAATTTTTTTTTTATATTTTGTTCAAGCAGAATAAAAAAATAATTATTTATTTAAATACCTGTACATGTTTGAGAGGAGTGAGGAAAAACGTTTTCATCAAAACTCTGTGTAGGAATCGTAAATTGTACTTACGTGAATAAAACAAACAGTCATGGCTAATCCTGAAACCCATCCTGCTTTCTCCTCGAAGAACCAAGTTAATTCCTCAACGCATCCGTGGAAGAATGTATTGCCAGTAACCGTGTCCCTGCATTGCGTAGGTAAGGGCTGCCTTAGAGATAAATAATCATTAGGCCCTTCCGCACCGCAGCAACCAACCTATAATTTAATTCAATGAATAATTAATCTAATTGCCTAGGAGGTGATTTAAAATTAATAAAATTAATTTCAGACTTGCTGGTGCAAGTAAATTCCAATCAAAGTTACAAGAAATAATTACTTTCGGTGATTAATGGATTCCGCGAAATATTGAACACATCTGTCCTTCCGAAGAAATAATTATCGATAAATGCACCTTGGTAAGAGGGTCTTTTCCAAATGTAATCTTAATGCAAGTAAAATTAAAGCCTTCTGGAGATCAATACATTCATCTCTTTGTTCCCCGTTGGAATCATTGATCTTTCACTGCGGCCCTTTTGACTTACCACAAATTACAGATTTATTTTCGGAAATGTTTAAATTATTAATCTAACATTAATATTTCTATATTTACATATAATTGCTATACTCCTCGGGTGACGTTTTTGGAGTAGCCAGATAAAGTTGAAATCAATTCGTAATTTCGTTAAAAAAGGTAACTGAAGGGATGTTGTAGCGAAATTCGGAAAATTAGATTTCGCACACTAATTAGTCCAATAAAAACTCACATTAAATATGATAATATCAGATAAAGTTAAGTTATGTACCTACTTTCAATTTTATCAGAAATGTGTAGTTATTTTAGGCCCTGTGTGATTTTATGATTCTCTATAAAATGATTCTCAAAACTTTTGAATTACATTAACAATTCCTGATATATCCTACAATGGAAAACCAATTAGCTTTGTCGCGGTATCGAGTTGGATTAGAATTCTAATTAAAAGTATCTAATAGTGGCAGATGGAGTAATATTGAAACTTTGAGAAAATTTATTTCTTTTTATATTATTCGTTATGGAAAGTGACCAAGAAGTCAAGAGATCCAGTAGTGTAGGTTTCAATCATCACGAATGGAGAACAATAGGTTAGGTCAGGAAATGTATTTGGTAATCACTTGAGCAAACGTTTAAACCGCATGCAAATAAATCATTATTAAATTTTATAGACAGAAGCAAAAATATTTATGGAAAATAGCTTATGTTATTATGTTGCCAAAACCAAAAATGAATACCAATG
This sequence comes from Quadriops clusia, assembly GCA_033557875.1. Lineage (NCBI taxonomy): Eukaryota > Metazoa > Arthropoda > Insecta > Coleoptera > Hydrophilidae > Quadriops > Quadriops clusia. The sequence goes on along the minus strand of JAWQRP010001377.1, from coordinate 6,503 downwards.
AAGAATAGGTCAACCGACCATCTAAAAGTTATTCGAAAAGTACTTTAGACTTTAGCCTGCCATTAAATAAAAAAATATAATTCTTGGTCATCAATTTGACTTGAATCACCACTCGGCTTTGCATCAGGTTCGTAGAATTACCATTATGTCAAGAAGACCCTGGAAGAGCGCTAAGCCTGTATTATGACTTTCTTAGACTAGTACAAGTATTTGATCGCATCTGTGAAGTAGCTCAATCCGTGTTTATGCTTTCAGTTTAGCAAACTCTTTGAATACTGTCTAATAAGTAGAACTTTCAGCGATAAAGAAGAAGGCGCATTATTTTCATTAAAAACCATTCAAGAAGGTTTCCCGCAAGTTAGTGTGCTCATACCAATTTATCTATTTGCTACATATCTAAGCCATAGCGGTATTTAAAGGCGCAAAGCTTGACAAACTTGGATCCTTGAACGATTATCAGTAAATGGATTAATACATGACTATGAAACTGAATGAAGAGAAATATTTCTTATAACAGTGCAGTCAACTACTGGGAAATGACCCATGATTGAAAGCACAGATAGAAGACTTATGTTAAGACGAAATGTTCCGAAATTAAATTTAAATACAACGTTAGAAAATTATAAGGAAACCAAAACTTTGTATTAATAACAAACTGCTTTCTTTAAATAAATGGTTAAGGGAGTGTGAATATACCAGCATTCAGTTGTGAGACCGTACGAAACCAAGAAGTTTTCAGGTAGTACCAGTGTTTAATGAAATCAAACGATTGTCTGAAGGTATTTATGCAACTACTGCAGTTGGTAAGATGGCTCAAGCGACTCAAACCCTGTAATGTGTGTAGTGAGTGACCAAAGCAGAGTAATATGCACGAACAAAGTGTTGTGAGGGGGTGCATTAAAAGCAGAGCATTTGAACATACGAAGATCACCGTGTAAAGTGTGAGATTTTGTTTATGAAATAAAAGAAACGTAGCATGCGATCTAATGAGAAAATACGGAATAGTAAACCTCTATAAATTCAAGATTTTCATTGAATGTTGATATATAAAATAATGAAATAGAAATACCCAATAATAATAATACATTATTTTTCTGATATTCAAGTGCTATTTATTAAGTGGTAAGTTTTCTTACTATTAAATAGTAGCCGTTGACACAAACAAAATTAGAAATAATAATTTAATGATTGAAAACTGCAATAGAGATACTTCGAGATTTATTTGATTATGTACATATCTTAATGAAAAATGAACAGATCACAATATACACGGGAAAAACTGCTTTCCATTTAAATGTTAATATAGGAGCGTTTGAAAAATGCATCATCATTTTACGTTTACACTGGGAAAGGAAAGTTTCCGTTCATAAATAAATATGGTGGTGACATCTTCGGAATCGAATCGCTTCCCGCTCCCTAAAATCTCAATCATTTCACTCCCTTTTCATATGTAGTTCTGAAACAGTGTCTTTCCCATCACCATTTAAGGTTATTTCATTTCCAGCCAGCACCCTAGTTTGCAAAGATGGAGTTAAAATCACGTTAGAATCCGTCTTTGAAGCCAACCCGATAGAACCCGCAGCTAATTGAAACTCTAATTAATAGTTTTCACATCACATTACAACTTCAATTTCTACCGATATCCAGCAGTTTGAATGTTCCCAATATGCAGATTTACACTTGACTGCTAATCAGAAGACGAAACTTGAATAGTGAATTGCTTAATCGGTTCGTATATTATTTCGAAGCACTTAGCAATTATACAAGCAAATAGGTGGGTACATAATAACAAAATAGAATAAAATATTTATTACTTTGAACTAATATGAAAAGTTAATGAAAATGCTACATTTAGCAAGACACTGAAAACAATATATGATTTAAATCCAGATAATATTTCGGGATGTTTCATTTTAACCGTTTATAAATATTCAGTGAATTTATCCTAAGCCTTATTTTGATAAAACCTGGCCGCAATAGTAGCTACGTTTATATACACGTTTGTATTAACAAGTTTAACTAAATCCTGCAGGAAGGATAATTTATAATGTTGTGGCTGCAAAAAGGGTTTCGGTTAGGATAAGCGTAAAATATCACGGTAATCGCTTAAGACATTATAATTGTTTCTACTTAAGCATTTTGCGTAGCTGGGAAAACGAATCGGGTTTCCCAAACATGTTCATTATACGATCCAGTAATTTTATTAGTACCTTCATCGGTATTCATGTTTTAGTATTAAAAATTTTATACTTGAAACCCAAATTAATTGGACCCTGATTTTCATTTTGTGTAATAAACAAACTTGATAAAATATAACCAAGTAAATTAAATTAGTCCGTTTATAGGGTTAAATAGTCAAATAGAATGGAGAGTAGCTGGGAAAGAGTAATTATATCGACATTTAATGTTAACGTTAACCACAATAATTTAGACGTCGAAATTTTGGTGCAAATAACAATTATTTCATTATTTACAACATCCCCGAGCACAAAAATCAACAAAATAAGAACGGTGTCTGAATATTGGAAAAGTTAATATTTATCAGTTAGAGCAACCAGAGTGTTTCATTCGCTGCACTTCCTGAAAGGAAATATAAAATTTGCACGCTTTGCAAGTCGTGATTTGACACAGCGAGTATTGTTCCGCAAGGTCGGCCATACAAAATTAACATCTTTGCATGTACACACCAAAATAAATTGCTTCAATAAAAATGAATTCTCTTTAAAGCACCCCGACGTTACATTTGTAACTTGATATATGCTAGTAATAAATCTAATTATATTAGACTCCATAACAAAAGTAAAACTTTCCATAAATTACTTGTAACAAAGCCATATCTTTCCATCTAGTAATTTATAAGATTTCCATTACGGCGTATACATATTGATATCGCTTTACTTGATTAAATTGCCCATTTTCTAACAATAAAAAGAAACTTATTTGTCTACAATGAAATATTACGAGCAGAAAATAAAAGGACTTCCAGAAAGAAGTGATGTATTTCCCGTTAGGAAGCGAACCAAAAAAATTTAGCCTTCTGCACTTCTATATAAAACAGTAGAGATAAAATAGCCTACCGTTTAGTACATTTCCATATCTTGATTTAATAATTTTAGAGTAACGCAATGTAAATGAAGCAAATAGTATATTTAGTTTCGGTTCACCCTAACATAGAAATCACTCAATAAATTTTAGCGTTAATTAATTTTAATTAAAACTTTATAATTAAGATAATTAAGAAGTTTTAAAATATGAAGACTACAAAGAGCACAACCGTCTTTTCTATTCCTACACTTCCAATTGATCCGAGCGTGCTAACCCGAGTTCCAATTGTTTCGGATTTATTGAAACTGCTTCAAATTTTATTACGAAATTTAACTTCGGAGAACTTATCGAAACAGAGTGGAAGTTTCTTGTCGTGTACCAAACTTTCAGCTCAAACTTGGGATCTGTTGTTCAGTTTCGCCCGATATTTAAATTAAATATATGGATAAATACGATGTGAAAACACTTGCAACTAACTTTTCAATTTCGTATTTTCGTTGGGTATTGATGCTTATTTTTATTAGAAGCACTCTCATATCTCAGGAACTTGAAGTGGAAATTTCACTTAAAAAATTTGGCGGTTCGCTTGCTTGCCAAACTTTAGAGCACATAATGTATACACGTTTTCCTGTTTCAAAAGCTGAAAGCCCGCGAAAGAAAACTTTACTGAAAGTTATTTTGGATATTTCAAATTTCATAATATTTATCACAAAATATAAAAATGTTTACAATAGCAGTAATTCCATTGGACATTTTGCTCGGTAGCGCAGATCCATTTCCTTGGGTGCCCATATGGTATAGTAATATCTCGCAACACATTGTGTGGAATTTGCAATAATTTTCAACGGGAAAATAAATTAATCGTTCGATGGGTGATGTCGATTTTGACAGATTGTGTCCAGTTTAATTTCCTATTGTTATATCCCATGAATCATTCAAATAGATGTTGTACTACAGTTTATAATCGGAAAACATGGCGCTGAATATTAGTATATTTAGTATTGATTTATATTCGTTATTAATAGAGTTTGATGTTCGAGTTATTATTTACCCGAAGATTATTAGTGTGCCGTTGCGCACATGCAACATTTTGTTTTTATACATACAAAAACAAAATAGAAACGAGTAGATACTGAAACGAATTTTTAATAATTTTTAAGTGAAGGATTAATGTACCAATCTAGGTTTATATTTTTAAAGTTTCCTGACAAGAAATCTTCACCTTTCATTTACGCAACAATTCTCGATCATAGTGCAGCCTTTGTTGCAGTATTGTTTCATCTTAAATTGCATTCAGTTGCGACTACGTGGAGATATATCTAAAGTTTCTAGAAGCTTATACTGGAAAGCTACTTTTAAAGAAAATGGGGTTGCTACTTCTGATAAAATATATTGATTTATAAATGGTACTTTAATGGACAACTTTCGATACGCTTTCACGTATCGTTTAAGAAAATTGTAGTGTATTAGGTTTCCGGTGCGGAGCACTATTTTCATGCAGCCTCCTCTTAAAATACACTATTTCGCCGTATTTAGTTACAGATGTATGTATTTATATAGTTGTCTAAGATGATCTTCTTGGAAGTTGTTTGAAGTAAAGCTAAAGATATACACATTGTGTACCCACAAATACCGCCGGAAGGTTGAAACCCCATTAGACTCTGTTTAGTTAGTATATTTGCAGGGATATGTAATATTAGGTTCTTATTATGTGTGCAAGGTCCACTATGCAAATTTTCTCTAAGGGCATGTAAAGTACATAGCAAATTAATATTAAATCCTTATAATCAATTCGTTCCCGTTGATATATTGCTGACTCGGTGTATTTACTATATGTATTAAAAGTAAACAGCCGTACAAATTTGTTCAAAAAGGTTATTATATTAACGTAATACTTGTAGTTATAAATATATTTTAGAATATAAAGTTAGCAATCAAAATTATTTAATTATAATTTTACTTGTATTTTATAAGGATGATTATTTATATTAAAATAATACTTTTTTGAGACAGTTTTTCTGATTTCATTGGCTACCGTTTATTATTTTTTTTGCGACCACTAATTTAAATTACGCAACTAAAATTCTAATGAAATAGTTTTGGTGAAAACTTAAATGTAATTTATCAATTTTATGTATACGTCTTACTTTATCCAATTAGATGTATCTCATACATACGACGTAAAAGGGGTAAATATTTATCAACGAATTTTCCCTATTGTGCTACCTTACAGAGGTCCGACGTATAAATAGCTTGGAAATAAATTGAAAGCGATTCACGGAAAACGCCAAAATGGTTACCATTGAAAGAAATAGATTTATCAGGCATTAAAGGAATGAGATGTAATATTGGTACGATATTTTGCGGAATTCGTAGGAATGCCCATGGCGCATCATTATTACCTCTACATCATTCCGTATTCCAACTCATGTTCTGGAATTTCAAAGGAGCCAAGTGTATTATAATAACGGCGATATTTGTATTGGAAAGCTCGAACAAACTCGTTTAGCTCCAACATATAAAAAACAGCTTTACGGACCCTGTCACAATATCCGACAAGAACCAATATTTATCTACGGCTTACGTAGCTGAAAGTGTATGATATACTGGAAGGACGTTGTTTATTTTGCCTAAAACTCCAAGAAGGAACTAAATGAACTTTGGCTCGTCAGGATTCTGGTTATGGCTCTTAGATGTCGTATAGATGTTTATTCTGTCTGAGATTCCCGAACTATGAAAGCTTTCATATTTGGCTCTAATGGTTTTTTCTCGGGAGAACAAAACAAAGGAGTCGACACATTTATTTCAATTTGCGCCCTAAGAATTTTCCGCGAGATTTCGCCGCAGGAACAAATCAAATTATTGAAAATTGAGGAACTTCGTATTGATAGAGACAAATGCCCGTTCATGGTGCCATTATCCTAAGTAATTAATTTATAAATACTTACATTTTCTTGCAGTGCTGCCAACAGCTGTCTTGATTGTTCGTGGTGAGAATTCATGATAAGTCGGCGCATGCTCTCCTTGATCAATGGAGCAACTCTGGAGTCTCGAGTGCTGTTATCCAGAAGAACTGCTGATCCCGCCAAGGCCAAAATAAATCCTAACACTTGAGTGCCGATGTACTGTAACAAAGATATTTCACATGAGAGGACCTTTATTATGCAGTATAACACGATCCATTGAACACTTTCAACGGCGCAATTTTTTATTCTTTTTTTTTCGATAAAAGCAAATCAATAAATAGAACAAGTTGGCTGCATTTGGAGGTCCTAGAGTGCATTCGCGTTAACTTTGGTAGAGTGACGTCATTGCGAAGTACGCTAAACTGAATCTGCTGATGACTTGGCAGTACTGTAACATCATACCTTGCCCTCTTCTCGACTTTAATATTGAAACTAGAGAAAAAGAATTATCATATATAACCGTGAAATAAGGTTTTTCATCAAAAATTGTGC
>JAWQRP010001376.1:0-19487 GCA_033557875.1 Quadriops clusia | reverse complement strand
AGAATAATTGTAATTTAGAATAATTTTAATTTAGAATAATTTTAATTTAGAATAATTGTAATTTAGAATAATCTTAAGTTAGAATAATTTCAACTTCGAATAATTTTAATTTAGAATAATTTTAATTTAGAATAATTTTAATTCAGAATAATTTTAATTTAGAATAATTTTAATGTAGAATAATTTTAATTTAGAATAATTTTAATTTAGAATAATTTTAATTTAGAATAATATTAATTTAGAATAATTTTAATTTAGAATCATTTTAATTTAGAATCATTTTAATTTAGAATAACTTTAATTTAGAATAATTTTAATTTAGAATAATTTTAATTCAGAATAATTTTAATTTAGAATAATTTTAATTTAGAATCATTTTAATTTAGAATCATTTTAATTTAGAATAACTTTAATTTAGAATAATTTTAATTCAGAATAATTTTAATTTAGAACAATTTTAATTTAGAATTATTTTAATTTAGAATCATTTTAATTTAGAATAACTTTAATTTAGAATAATTTTAATTTAGAATAATTTTAATGTAGAATAATTTTAATTTAGAATAATTTTAATTTAGAAAAATTTTAATTTAGAATTATTTTAATTTAAAATAATTGTAATTTAGAATAAGTTTAACTTAAAATAATTTCCTAATGAAAAGTTTTTTTAATTATCTCACTCCAGTTTACTGTATTAAAAGCGAGCGCTAATTAAATCCGTACTAAGCGAGGCATGCCTGTATGTACATGTACAAAAAAAAAGAAAACTCCTCTCCAACAATTTTTCTAATAAAATATTATTTCCGTATACGTGGTCAGCGCACAGGGGCCATAATCCTATTCAGCAAAAGCAAGGGTAGCCTGGTAGTAATACAAATCACGATCTGGGCGCGACATTGACTAGTGGCTTTAGAAAAAATCCACACTGGACGTTGCGGACACTATTATTCTGCTGGCCAGATATAGATATAAATCTGCCGTCTCTCCTGCGACCATTTTTAAAAGTTCTCGCTCTGCCACCGGCACATAGTGGTTATTATATTATCCTCGTTTTTCAGATCCAGCCTCAGATTTATGTTTTCAAGCGGCTGATTCGCGGTGTCCGAGAATTTTCATTGTTGGTTTTATATTATTAAATTAATATGCTGCTGTGCTGGCGAGGACTCTTTTTGTTCCTTTTGGCCCAATTGTGCGCTATTTGCGTTCGTGTATAGTTTTACCACAGATCTGAACGTTCGCTCGTTTGTATGCGAGATTTTATAATACGTATGACAGGGATAGGTGTACGATCAAATTTCAGTTTCAGGAAATCCTTGAAATTTGCTAATGGTTAATAATATACTAAAAAGTAAAAAATATCACATCTGTGTAGAATTGAATGAATATGAATATTCAACGATTGTAGTGAAAACGCTACACCTTTTATATCGGCAAAGTACATACGGGTACGACCAGTTGCATAACTAACGCTAAGATTAATGTGCACACAGGATAAAAGAATTTCTAGTTTAAAGAGACGCTAAAGCCGCAGCCACACACCTACAAAAATCTATATATACATATATATATAGTATACTATTATTAATATATTAATAAATAAACGTTTGTATGTAATAAATTTATGCAAATGCTCGTTTGAAACACGTATAGTGCCAGTTCCAAAATTATTAAAACACGTGTTGCTTGTTTCAAAACCGTGATTTACGCGCTGAGTCGATAATTTACAGCTTTGCGTCATTTATATTGTTCGATTTTGGACCAAATTTATTTTCGGCCGAAATTAATCAGCGTTATGCAAAGTAGGCTTGTATCATTTTGTAATAGCCGTCGTCAATCGCGAATAAAAATGCAAATCCGTCGCGGTTACCTGCGATCTGCGCGATAAATTGCTAAGTTAACTTGCTCAGTTAAATTGCGAATCTAATCGTGCCAATTAAGACGTTTTAGATTGAGCACATTTATTATAATGTATATTATATTTCCAATCATATTAATTTACAATCATTTTTATTTCCAATCCTATTTATTTTCAATCTTATTTATTTTCAATCCTAGTTATTTTCAATCTTTTAGTTCCAATATTGTTCGGGCATATCAGGTTAATTAATTATTTTGTTAAAGTTTAGAGTCAAGGCCGACGTCAAGCGGTCTGTACAGAACTAATTTAAATATCTTTTTATCCTTATTATACAATGCGAACACTTTAGATCCAGTTTTTTCTTTTTATTTTGCAATAGGTAATAAAAATTATGTGCGTACTATAATGGACGACTGAAAATTAGACCACCACTTTCTATTATGTTAAAGTTGTTGTAGACATGAGAGGCTGTGCTAGCGTTGTGTACGTACATATTGTACGGTTAATTGTTTATAAAAAGGCATTCGTTCTTATTCCTAATATGAGGCAAAACCTTGCAGTTGCGAATTAAATGATATTTTAGAGTCTCATTTAATTTCCAATGGGCTATACGTACGTACTTCAAAAGAATACATATAAAATTCCCCTGCGTTAGACTATTGAGGGAGCTTTATGATAATCCTCTGCGTGGGAGCTGCGGTCGCCAGGACGATCTGATAAGGTCCCTCTGGCGTTATTATGTAACATTGTTATTAGGTAACATTGTATGTAACATTGTGAACCATCACAAGTGCCTAGATATCCGATCCTAGAGCCTTACAAGTTGCCCCTATTGAAACCCTCTTAATAGCTTTTGTTATATTATTATTCTTGCTATTACAAGGAATAGGGTTGGAGGAGCTCTTGTCAACTTTTTAGTTTTTTTCTGTATGTAGATTATAATCTAATAATTATTAGTCCTGCTAGAAGCACCTGCGATAGACATTGTTGAGAAAAATCTTCGAACAGGTGTTGAGTTACATCGAATAACACAACATTGCGCATTGCTCGAATAGAAACACCATTAATCGCCCATAATTTATAATAACACCCATTAGCTCTTGCAGATATTATTTAATTTCATTAACGCCTTCTTCCTCGGGCGCTATCTCGAAAACTAAAGTTGTTCCATATGCCCATAAATAAATTAGCTGTGATTGATTGATTGCTCCACTTATTAGTGAATATTTTTACCCCTGGTCTCGACTTTGTCAAGGCAATTAATGAGTTCGGCATTTATTATATGTATGTATGCATGTATGTATGTATGTATGTATATGTGTATGTATGTATGTATGTATGTACATGCGGCTCATATTTATTGTATGTCCATTTTTCATTGTAGTTTACTTTTGCACAGATAATGACCCTAATATTTTCGTACGTTTGCATTTGACAGAATAGATGTAGGTAGGCACATGCAGACACGTCCAAATGCAAATTATAGATTGATGTGACGATAAGTTATTAGTACATGTGCATAGTTATTATGTAGTAATAAATAGTTATTATGTAGTAACAAATGTAAATATACGATACTTCTTGTCTCTGAGGCTCAGTACGTAGCCTAGATGGTGTCCACAGATAATAAAATTAAATCTCGCACAGAGCCACGTAAGATTTAACAATTAAAAAGTCAGTGAAAGGTTATTCAATGCTGCATCCCCACCTTGGTGATAAGAACAAGGGCGCGGGTGGAGTCGCGCTATATAAACTCTTGCAAGTTGAGCACCATCAGTATTGATTCAGCTTCATTACGGTACCAAAATGACTTTCAAAGTACGAGGCGTACTGGTGCAGTTTTGTATTCCATAATTACCTAAATTTCTTCTTTCAGTTCTTCACCTTCACCGCCCTCTTGGCCATCGCCCGTGCGGGAGTAGTACCCGTAGGATACGCAGCACCACAAATCCACTATTCCGATGCCACCCAAGTGTCCTATAGTTCTTTGTCCCATGGAGCTCCATTGGTAGCTAAAGTAGCCGCCATCCCAGCAGTTCACTCTTATGCCGCCCCCGCGGTTCACACCTATGCCGCCCCAGCAGTCCATTCTTACGCCGCCCCAATAGTGGCGAAAGTGGCCGCCCCAGTCATCGCCAAGACCATCGTGGAAGACCACTATGCTCCCCCAAATTACAACTTCGAATACTCCGTCCATGACCCTCACACTGGTGACGCCAAGTCTCAGCAAGAGAGCCGCCATGAAGACCAAGTCCATGGAAGCTACTCCTTCATCGAAGCTGATGGTACCAGACGTGTGGTAGAGTACACAGCCGATGACCATAATGGTTTCAACGCCATCGTCCACAGAGAACCTGCCAAAGTAGCTGTTAAAGCTGTTGCTCCAGTTTTTGCCAAAGTTGCCGCCCCCGTCTATGCCGCCCCAGCTATCGCCAAAATCGCCTCTCCTTTGTACACTCAACCCATCTACCACCACTAAACAATATCTAGGAGAAATGCTGTTAGTTGTGTATTTATAATATTTATTTACTACGATTAGTGCAATAAAAAAAGTTATAGAAACTTTTGTGGTTTAACTCGAATTTATTTGAATTTGATATATAAGCAAAATAGAAAACAACCAATAGATATATAATAGGAAACAACCAATAGATATATAATAGAAAACAACCAATAGATATATAATAGAAAACAACCAATAGATATATAATAGAAAACAACCAATAGATATATAATAGGAAACAACCAATAGATATATAATAGAAAACAACCAATAGATATATAATAGAAAACAACCAATAGAGATATATAATAGATTCAAACGATTTTGAAAACATTAAACGTTAAACGAAAGAGATGAATAAGTGTTTTTGGTTTCTGTTAGTGATGGCTCTGAGTGATTAGCAGATGTAAGCTAATTAGACCTTTATTCTATTTACAATAAATAAATTATAAAATTATTATATTAACACATCTAATTATATTGCTTTTTTGGCTGCAGAAATTGTACGAAAGGCAATCTCTCCTGAAAATTATTGTTGATAATATGGCGATGAAGAAAAGTCAGGCGCTTCTCTATGCACGACGGCATTAAACCCATTTTGTTCATCTGCAGAATATTGGACGATCCTCCTGCTCCCGTCAGCCTCCACGAAGGAATAGCTCCCTTGCACAACGTCTCCAAGGCGCACTTCATGTCTTGTCTTCATGTCCCCAGTGAGAGGATCAAAAACGGAATATTGAAAACCATATTTGGAAACTGGTTCAACGTTTGCTCCATTTGGTGGTACTACTGGCAATGTTTGGTGAACTACATTTTGGGGTATTGGGGCAAAGTGATATGGCACTGGAGTTCTTATGTGTTGACTTATAGATGATATTGGTTGACTTATAGATGATATTGGTTGACTTATAGATGATATTGGTTGACTTGCAAATGACAATGGGGCTACAGGTCTACTTGCAAATGAAGTTTCTATGATGTTAGGGAATCCCTGAGAAAATTGTTTGTAAGATGATGGTGCGGTTATTTTGGCTACTGGGACCACATGGATGATTGGGTTTAACTCGAACTATTATTACATTAAATTATTTCACCCTATAGAACAAATTTTTACATTTTCCCTAATTTAGTAATGGAAGACCTTGAAGACTATATTATTCAACAATTACCTTTCACACTACCTTTTTTACAAACGTTATGTTGATGACAGACTTACAAGTACCACAAAAGAGAACATTAAATTTACCCACGAAATTGAAATCAATAATATTAATTTCCTAGATATCACGCTTATAAGAAACAGTAATGGCAAAATACATACAATTTGGTATAACAAGCCAACTTGGACAGAAAGAGGGAAAAGAATTCCATTAATTTCAAGAAAGATACTAACAATATAAGTATAATTTATAATAAAATAATTAAAACCTAATATAACCCTATCAGTAAAGAAAAATATGGCAAATACATAAAAGAAATTTAACAAGCTTCCTAAATAATATGTATCACTAAATATTCTTCAATTGAATTGAGAAATATATATATAGATTATAAAAAGAATAACAGCATGGTCAGTGTTTTTTTGTTAATATAAGTAAACATTTACATTATGAAATATGTTAAGATAGATCGTAATTGTTAGTTAAATTTATCATAATACTTATCCATCCTAATAATTACTAGATTCATAGTAATTTTTATTATGTTTATATTTATTGATACTAATTAATATTATATTTATTCAAATTATTATTGTCGTTGTTGCCGTGTTGGCAAGATTTTTTATATTATTTTCTCGTGCCCTAATAAGCCTAGATTTTCGAGATCATTTTCTAAACCTAACTAACTGTTATTTAGATACATTTTTAATCTTTAGTCCCTTTCTGGTCCTAATTTCGATAGATTATGTGAAAATAGTAATAATTAACCCCTCATTGGGCAACACCACTAAATAAAAACTAAAAAAGGTAGCACAAAAATAATGAAAATATTTATTAAATGTTCAGATGCCCTAGATATTTAGATAATTTTCTAATCAATAGTATCTTTGTAGCTCTAGTTTTTTAGATCCTTTTCAAATAATAATACTCCCTCTGTCCGAATTTTATACACAAATTTGTATTAAAATGGGACTCTTATATTCGGACAGAGGGAGTATTAATTATACGTAAAACAACAATAATGGTTTAATACTGAAATAATAATAATTTGATGTTGCATTTATATTTCAGTAAAAGATATTTCTAAACATAAAATAATAATCTTAAAATAATAAAAACCATATTCTTATAAAAAGTGTCTTCTTATTCTAAAATAATCTACACACTTGATGCAGAACAAACGAAGAATTTCATTTAATAACTGCATACGGCTTTAGTACCTATCTTTAAAAATAAATTACTAGTATAAATAATATTGAAAATGAATGGTATTATATAAAAAATAAATATTCACAGAAAATCATTAGTTTGCTTAAGAAAAACAATTGAATTCAGTGAGCGATCGTTTCCAGGATTGAATTCTAGCCATAGATTTTTAATATTTTTTAACCCTTTGTGTCCTTTTTAGTCCTAGATGTAGTTGTATACTTTTTTAACTTTTAGTGTGTTTCTAGTCTTATATTTCTTATTTTTCTAACCTTAGATATTTAGATAATTTTTAACATTTTATGTCTTTCTAGTATTGTCTATATTTCTTATTTTGTAACCTTAGATGTTTAGATAGTTTCTAATCTTTAGTCTCTTTCTATTGTTATATATTTTTATTTTTCTAACCTCAGATATTTAGATAATTTTTAAACTTTAGTGCCTTTCTAATCTTTCTAAAAAGTTATAGTCGTGGGACGAATTAAATTAAATCGTTTTTCTTAAGTAAAGTAACAATCTTCTATTTATATTTCATTTTTTATTTACTTTTTATAAAACAAATTGTGTTATTAATTTTTTAGTAATTATAATAGTGATTTGTTTTTAAAATTATTTTATTGTTATAATTATTTCATTGTTATCATTATTTACTAATTATAAATATTTTTTATTTTACTATTTTTAGAAATATTAAAAAATATACTAAAGATTATAAATTATCTAAACATCTAAGGTTAAAAAATAAAAAAATAAACTTAATTCTAGAAAGACACAAAATGTTAAAAATTATCTAAATATCTATGGTTAGAAAAAGAAAAAGTATAATACTAGAAAAACACTAAAATTTAAACGGAAAATATCTGAGGTTTGAAAATTAAAAAAAAGTAAGACTAGAAAGACACTGAAAGTTAAAAAAGTATAAGGTTAGAAATACACTAAAAGGTAAAAATACTCATGAGTACATTGCTGATAGACAAATATTCTTTCCAAATGTTCCCTTAAGGCCGAAACATTACTGTTTGTGTCATTATCCTTACCTCATAAGGCACTTTGGGCCTTTATGCAATGTATGGACTTTAAGATTTGATGCTAAGCATCAGTGCTTCAAACAAGTTGTTCGCACAACAAAATAATTTAAAAATATCCTGTATACATTGTCTCAAAATCATCAACAGTTGCAAGCTTTAAATGCCACTCAAAAGTTATTGTTTAACAATTATCCTGTAATAAATAAAGATGAATATAAATTTGAAGATCTAAATAAACAAGTTTAAAATATTTTGTCAACAAATTTTCATAAATCTTCATATCACATAGCAAATTCGGTTAATTTTAGAGGTATAACAAATAACAAAGGTGTGGTGGCCCTTTGTTACAATCAAACTGAATTTGGTTACTTTCGAGTGTGCAAAATATTTAAAATAATAGTTTCTAATGCAAATATTTATTTTATTGGAAAACCATTTGACATTTGTTGTAATTTTAATACTGATTTATGTTTCGAATTGAATACATATGACAATTTAATTTTATTAAAATTTAATGATTTGTTATGTCCCGAACCTTTACTGGAGCAAGTTTTTTCAGATAATTTATATTCTTTCAAATCAGCTCCCCTTATTTCACCTTAATCATTAATTTGTAATTGCAGTATAATAATTTATCTTAGTATTATTATTTTATTATTTGTATTTTTTAATATGTATGTTATTTATAATTTAATTTTTGGGAAATCCTGCGGATTGTAATGACAACGATGAAATAAATTTGCTGAGAATACTAACAACGTGTTTCAAAGAGAATTAAAAATATTTATGTAGAGAAGCAGAGGTAAATATTTAAATAAATGATATATAATCCTTATAATTAATGACATGTGTTCTTAGGAAAATATTCCGTGCCTTCCTTTGACTCCCTGCATAGTTAAGTTAGGTAAGTATTCTCACTTCATATCAAAACGCAGATGACTAATAAGATCACACATCTTTCAATCACATGCAGAGCTCATCAAACTTGCCATTTTTTCTTTAACATTGTTCAGAAATTCATTTCCGTTTACTATGTGGAACTTATTTGAATGCGATTAGATTTAATATTCAGTTTAAGAAATTTACCCAATGTGAATTGCGGATATATAGTAAAATTATATATGCATATTTGTTCACAGGTTCAAAATACCATATCTCTTTGGAAAATTAACGAAGAAGATTCAATTAGTGAAGCGTTAATGTACTGCTTCGGGTTTTATTTTGTATTTAATTTCAAATATCCTCTACAAATTTTATGCACCTTAGAGTTATTTCAACGTTACATGCTTAAAATTCAGTCGGATGAAGGAACAAATTCGAAAAAAATGAACAAATCTGAGAATAAAGTGATCACTCTAATTACAAAATTAAATAATAAATAATTTTATAAAATACTTGATCTAATAACACATTTTATTTATTTTATTGATTATTTATTTTAATTAAATCCGTACTAAGCGAGGTATGCCTGTATGAACAACAACAAATTTAATAATTTTAAATTCAATACCAATATTCTTGGCAATATTCTTAAGAGAAGATTCGATTGCTTTCATTCAAGAATATAAATTATTGATTGTTTATAGAAATTTAAATTAGAAACATATTTTATTTTAAATTTGTTATGCTTTTTTATATTTTTAAGATGAAGAAAAATATATTTCTTTAAAACTGCACTTCTCTATTTTGATCTTACTTCATTAAAATGTACACATCTTTCACTTTATACGTAATGTAGCTGTTTATTAATGTTTATGTTTATCTTAACTATGTATAGCGTTTAGTTATTTGAAACTTCAAGAATATTCTACTAGTGGATGTAAATATGTAAAATATCAAAATATGTTTGAATTTCTGCATTCATTACGATAGAATTAATTGAAATTTTAATTGGCATGCACATTTAAGATACTTACACAGTGAAAACTACATTACGTTATGCTATATTACAAAAAATATGTATATTTACATTGCAAGCTTTACAGAATGATTTAGATTTTTACAATATATTTGAAGTTTCACATTGTAAAATCACATATTATTCCAAACATGACCATGGTGTAAAATTACAAAATATTTATAAAAGCTCAATCACAAAAAAATTATAAAATATTACAATTGCATAAAATTTGTGATATTACAAGATATTTTTTGGTCACAAAATTACAAATAATTTCTTGTAAATTTACAACATTATTTTTCTCTGTGAGTGCTAAATATAAAATATAGCACGAATTTACTGCTTTTCCTTACCCCTAAAATTAAATCGCCTTGTTGGGTTCAACATTTGTTAGAAAATAATTAGTTTATTAAAGAAAAACGACTTAATTTAATTCGCCATACGACTATAACAACTTATTCAAGGAAGCGAAGGCCGCAGGCCGATAGTGTTAACAAGACATGAGGGTCGCGCGAAGCGCGACCCTCATGTCTTGTGTGGCTCGCGAACGAGCGAGTGAGCGAGCGCATCCGAAGCTAAATATACTAAAATAAATTGATACTGTAATACAAAGAAAATTTATTCAGTAGTTTACGTACTAAATATCCTTTCTGAAGAGATAAATCAATGTTGGTCACCTTACAGAGAAATCAAACCAAAGTCATGCTAAAGTGGAGATAATATCAAATTACTCGAATATCACACTGCGATGTAAGTAATTTACTTAATTAAAACATCAGCCAGTGAAAGGTTATGCTATAACACAGTTTGTGTGACACCAAAGCTAAAGACAACGTCCCCTCTCCATTGATAAGAACAAGGGCGCGGGTGGAGGTGCGACATATAAAAACTGAGCTAACTTGAAGTCTATCAGTGTTGGATTCGATTTCTTTGCACTACTAAAATGGTTTTTAAAGTAAGATTATTCTGTCAATTTAATTTTTACTATGTTGTTATTATTGTATTATTATAATAATACAATAATTGAAGAATATAAAAGCAATATATGTAGAATAATATAATAACAATATTGTTAGATTAAATCATTTTTCTTAAATTAAATATGTACTTATTCTTTTTATACTTAGTACATTGCCTTCACCGCCTTTTTGGCCATCGCCCATGCTGGAGTAGTACCTGTAGGATACGCAGCACCACAAATCCACTATTCCGATGCCACCCAAGTGTCCTATAGTTCTTTGTCCCATGGAGCTCCATTGGTAGCTAAAGTAGCCGCCATCCCAGCAGTTCACTCTTATGCCGCCCCCGCGGTTCACACCTATGCCGCCCCAGCAGTCCATTCTTACGCCGCCCCAATAGTGGCGAAAGTGGCCGCCCCAGTCATCGCCAAGACCATCGTGGAAGACCACTATGCTCCCCCAAATTACAACTTCGAATACTCCGTCCATGACCCTCACACTGGTGACGCCAAGTCTCAGCAAGAGAGCCGCCATGAAGACCAAGTCCATGGAAGCTACTCCTTCATCGAAGCTGATGGTACCAGACGTGTGGTAGAGTACACAGCCGATGACCATAATGGTTTCAACGCCATCGTCCACAGAGAACCTGCCAAAGTAGCTGTTAAAGCTGTTGCTCCAGTTTTTGCCAAAGTTGCCGCCCCCGTCTATGCCGCCCCAGCTATCGCCAAAATCGCCTCTCCTTTGTACACTCAACCCATCTACCACCACTAAACAATATCTAGGAGAAATGCTGTTAGTTGTGTATTTATAATATTTATTTACTACGATTAGTGCAATAAAAAAAGTTATAGAAACTTTTGTGGTTTAACTCGAATTTATTTGAATTTGATATATAAGCAAAATAGAAAACAACCAATAGATATATAATAGGAAACAACCAATAGATATATAATAGAAAACAACCAATAGATATATAATAGAAAACAACCAATAGATATATAATAGAAAACAACCAATAGATATATAATAGGAAACAACCAATAGATATATAATAGAAAACAACCAATAGATATATAATAGAAAACAACCAATAGAGATATATAATAGATTCAAACGATTTTGAAAACATTAAACGTTAAACGAAAGAGATGAATAAGTGTTTTTGGTTTCTGTTAGTGATGGCTCTGAGTGATTAGCAGATGTAAGCTAATTAGACCTTTATTCTATTTACAATAAATAAATTATAAAATTATTATATTAACACATCTAATTATATTGCTTTTTTGGCTGCAGAAATTGTACGAAAGGCAATCTCTCCTGAAAATTATTGTTGATAATATGGCGATGAAGAAAAGTCAGGCGCTTCTCTATGCACGACGGCATTAAACCCATTTTGTTCATCTGCAGAATATTGGACGATCCTCCTGCTCCCGTCAGCCTCCACGAAGGAATAGCTCCCTTGCACAACGTCTCCAAGGCGCACTTCATGTCTTGTCTTCATGTCACCAGTGAGAGGATCAAAAACGGAATATTGAAAACCATATTTGGAAACTGGTTCAACGTTTGCTCCATTTGGTGGTACTACTGGCAATGTTTGATGAGCTACATTTTGGGGTATTGGGGCAAAGTGAGATGGTACTGGAGTTCTTATGTGTTGACTTATAGATGATATTGGTTGACTTATAGATGATATTGGTTGACTTATAGATGATATTGGTTGATTTATAGATGATATTGGTTGACTTGCAAATGACAATGGGGCTACAGGTCTACTTGCAAATGAAGTTTCTATGATGTTAGGGAATCCCTGAGAAAATTGTTTGTAATATGATGGTGCGGTTATTTTGGCTACTGGGGCCACATGGATGATTGGGGTTAACGAGCTGAAGGATGGCACTCCTGCTGGAACATTGAGAGCTTGAATGACGATGACAATCGAGGCTAGAAGTACCAATACCTGTGTAGTACGAACATTTTAAGATATATCAGTTAAGAAGCTCTATATAAGTACTTATTTCGCGAGGTATTGTTAGAAGGACTAAACGTTAGAACAGCACTTACTTCGAAGCCCGCTGTGATCATCTTGTTTATCGCGGCGAGTGCGTAGAACTGAAATCCAGTTATCTAGTCCAAAGCCATTTATATACCTACTAGTAAATATCAGGCGTGCGTTGGTCTGGTTCGGAATAAATAAAGATATTTTTTCCAGACTTTCACTGGGGCAGCTGGAAACGCATTTATTTTGTTTTGGTTTGCCAACGTGGTTTATTGCAAAAATTTATGGAGTTGTAGGTCGCTTTAAATAATTGGGCATTAAAATTGATTGCATTGCTACGAGCGGTTATGCCGATGACTACATATGATATATTGGTGACGAAATTGTTATTCATCAGAACTGGGATACATCGGAAGGAGATGTATCAGAAAGAGATATATCAGAAAGAGATCTATGAGAAAGAGATCTATCAGAAAAAGATATATAAGAAAGAGATCTATCAGAAAGAGATCTACCAGAAAGAGTTATGTTAGAATGAGATATAAAACGAAGAACATGAGGAATTGACCAATAATGAGCCAAGAGATGTTCATGTGATAAGTGGAGTAGAACTAAAGCAGCAATGCTTTTATAGTTGTTTAATAGGCGTTGCCTCAAGATACTAGGACACTTCTTCAACCTTTCACCCAGAGCTATGTATGTACACCCGCTTATTCGACTCAAGTTTACTTCATTCATAAGCCTACCTAAGATAAAATGTAAGCCAATCTGTTTTGTTCAATGCGAGGTTGCGCAAAAGCTTTTAGTTTTCCTTACTGAGAAAAGAATAAGATATGCCATTACTTTTTACTTAATTACCTAACCTTGCTGGGACCTCACATACATTAATTATCAATGATAATGAGGGAATAATTTTTAAAAAATTGAAGAATGATAATAATGAAAAAATTTTACATAAAATATCCACTTAATAAATAAATGTATAATTTATTTTACATTAAAACTATTTCATAATAAAAAGTAATAAAAGCGAAGTGTGGTACTAATTGTGCGTTATCAATTGTGTGGTACTTTCTCAGTGGTGATTATAAGGACTGGCTACTTTGGCAACCACTGGAGCTGCGTAAACCGGAGTAGCAATTTTGGCAACCACTGGAGTAACAGTTTTAACAATTACTTTGGCGGGTTCCCTATGGACAACAGCGTTGAAACCATTATGGTCATCAGCGGTATATTCCACGATTCTTCTGCTTCCATCAGCTTCAATGAGGGAATAACTTCCATGGACGACGTCTCCTTCGCGGACTTCCTTTTGGTCCTTAAAATCACCAGTATGGGGGTCCTGGACGGCGTATTCGAAGCTATAATGAGGAGGAACCTCTGGTTCGACCACTATGGTCTTTGCGATCACTGGTGTCGCTACCTTATAAGAAGGGATAGCTGGGATTATTCCTGATTGTGCCACGGCTACGATAGCAGCAAAAGATAAAAGCTAAAAATTAATGGTATTAATATTGGAGGTACCTTTTTGGAACTGGATCTAAATTTTTACTTTGAAAAACATGATTATTTAACCTAATATGATTATTTAAGTTGAATAATAATATTTGAATTCTATAGTATATGTAGTATTCTACGTATATGTAGTTTGAACTTGTTAGATTTCAGGTTGGTACTTGTGGTTGAAGTGTAACTTGATTTTTAACTCTTTTATAGAACTTAGGACTAGGCGTGGTGGTAACATGGTGGTAATGGAATGCATTTCATGTGCCGATATATTAAATAAAAAACTGCACTGATTGACAATGGCGATAACAATCAATCAAGTTGCAAAAATGTAAGTGGTACTACGATGCAAGCGGTACAACGATGCAAGCGGCACATACGTTCTTATATTAATGTTAATGTTAGTACCGACTTATTGTATTAATTAGAAAGTTATCGGGATTTGGCAACACGCAGATTTACAACCAAATGATGGGAGTACTATTTTCTGTCTGGTACTATTATTTATTTGGGAAAGAACGCGATCATTGTATATTATACGTGTAATTGTATTGTACGTATAATTGCATTATACAATATTATGTAATATTACTGCAGACAAAACAATGTTTCCAAGCGAGTAGCCAAGGAATGTAGATCAAGTTTAGGCGCCAAGTTCATTGGCAATTCATCACTTTCACCTGTGCGTTAAAAACAACTCTTATATAGAAATATTCGAATAATTAGAATTATAAATTATAAATTAATTATAAATATTTATTTATTTATATATAGATTGTTTGTACGAAGTAGACTCCTCGTCTGCTAAGAGTGGAGGTGGTGAAAGGTTGTCCAAAATGCCCTACATAAGTGGTACCACACCTACCACAACCAAACAAGAATTTTTTGCAATTGCATAGGTACTTAAGCAAAGACGTATAAAAAGAATGACTTTTGACTGTCTTGTCACATTGCTGAGACTTGCAGCAAGCACATAGCTCACTAATTATCTAAACCTGTCTTCTGTAGAGTTATTTGATAACATTTTGTCAGTACTACCAGTTATTCCGACAATTTCACATACCTACGTTCTAGCAGTACTCATGGTGCTCATAGTACTCATGGTGCTCATGGTACTCATAGTGCTATTTGCCCCAATATAATAAATTAGTACTCAAAGGCGATTGCGTTTCAGACCAGTACCCATTATATAACGTTTTAATAGCGCTTTAAGAGCCAATTTCCAGAGCTTCCAAAACAAAGAGCAAAGCCGCCGCTGCTTTCTATTAATTATCAAATGTTTATTATCAAAATGTTTATTTTTCTTCCTCGCATATTAATGGCGGATTACGCACAATCAAATCAAAATTATGGATGTAAATGGAAAGAGAAAACCGGTCCCATCGCCGTTAGAATGACAATGGAACTAGTTTTAAGAACTCCTGCAATTATGACCGGAGAAATTCGCATTTTTTCTTGATAATGAAGCAGAAATATCGTACCGCTGGCTACTATCAGTGTAGTGAAAGGACCCAGTTTGTTACATATGCGTGAAACACTGCCTGCTCGGCTATATAAATAAAGCAGTACCGGTATTTTGAGTACTACGAAATATCTGCTGGAGACAATTGGTGCTAGTGCTTGCTTGATGATGGCTTTTCAGGTATGTCCCATTCATTATTATCTAATCCAATAATCCAATCTTGTTAGTTACCTAATCTCTTTGATTATCTATGTAACTTTTGATCTTAACATTAACAATGTAGGAATAGGTACTTATAATAATTAATGTGTACTTATAATATTTCTTTTGCACTTATAATAATTTTTTGTACTTTTTTCTGGTAATAATTTTTTTCTAGTAATAATTTTTTTTTGTTTTAAAGTTGGTAGCTTTGGTTTCCTTGTTGGCCGTCGCATCCGCAGTGCCAATTCGCCCCGATCTTTACCAACATGAAGCCCCCCAAGTGCATTACGCCCCACAACCAGCGCATTACGCCCCCCAACCAGTACATTACTCCCCCCAAGCAACCCATTATGCAGTACCACAATATGAGCACGAAGGTCACCACAAGCACGAAGAAGAGCACACGACCCCAAAGAATTACGCTTTCGAGTACGAGGTAAACGATCCTCATAAGCACGACTTCCACACCAGGAAGGAGGAAAGGGTTAATGGGGTGGTCAAAGGAAGCTACTCTCTGATCGACACAGATGGCAGCAGGCGTACCGTCGAGTACACAGCTGATCCAAAGACTGGTTTCCATGCTGTGGTCCACACAGAACCAGGAGTTGCCCCAGCCGTCGAAAAGGCACCAGTCCATCACCATCACCATGAAGCTGAACCAGCTTACCATGCCGCACCAGCATATTACCACCATTAAAAGTTAGACTGCGCTTTATAAGCGAATAGTACTTTTTTACGTTCTGTACGAGAGTACCGTTAAATTGTTGTTTATTTTTAAAAAGAGCCCCCCTGTGAGTTTTATAAAAAATAAATTATTTCTTTTTTTGAAATTTGATTTTTCCTGTGGGTTATCCGGCTCGAAGGACCAAATCGCGTTTAATATATTAATATTTTAATATATTAATATTAATATTTTAATATATTAATATTTTAATATATTAATATTAATATTTTAATATATTAATATTTTAATATATTAATATTAGTATTTTAATATATTAATATTTTAATATATTAATATTAATATTTTAATACATTAAACGCGATATAACATCACGATTATTGTACAAATAACTACATCACATTAAGTATCCGTATATGTTTAGCTCTACATTACATGATAAGGCAGGAAAACATTCCTCACTCGAAAGTGTTACGCAACACATTTTTGTTTTTACTGTCATAATGTGCATGGTAATAAGAGAAACTAATTAATAGTCGTAATGGAGATTTTACTTTTGAAATTTTATGCACGATTAGATTTTAGTACCACTCTACGTATGAATATAAGTGTACCGGTTTGGGCGGAAACGACGTAAAATTTTTATCAGGAGAATCAATAGATTTTTAAAATCATGTCCACATAAACTTAAATGTTAGGTATAAAC
Source organism: Quadriops clusia (assembly GCA_033557875.1). NCBI lineage: Eukaryota > Metazoa > Arthropoda > Insecta > Coleoptera > Hydrophilidae > Quadriops > Quadriops clusia. Next base: position 2,317 of record JAWQRP010001376.1, on the reverse strand, counting down.
AAAATTAATAAATATCAATCAACGAAACTTACAAATTGTTTTATAAAAACCCAAGATGAAGGAGCTGGAATTAGAAATCCCAAGAGTATAGACATCTTAAAAGCACAGAAATCCCTAGAGCACATACACAGTCAAAAAAGCACAAGACAGTATTAAACATTTCATTATGTTACGTTTACTAACAAGAATGACAAGGCGCAAGCGCAGCTGAAACACGTAGACCTTCGCAGTACATCTATTAAACAAAAGCGAGGGAAATTTAAATATATATATATACATATACAACTGAAAATCCAAAACTATTCATATTTTCTTGGTAGAACCTTCGATGGGCTATTCTTAAGTTGTTTATATATTGCTACAACGTCACAAAAAGTTCACAGTCAGTGGGGATCTCCTATATATAGACAAATTTCATAATCCTCCTTCTAAGTCAATTTTCTAAAACCTCAACAGAGATTTTTATTAATATTGTTATAGAATGTCAAACCTAATTTGCAAATTCAAACAAAGACTTCTCATGAGATGCTGAAAGGAAAAGGGGTTCAGGAGGGTGAAGATAGAGAGAGAGGGAGAGAGACAGAGAGAGAGAGAAAGAGAGAGAAAGAGAGAGAAAGAGAGAGAAAGAAAGAGAGAGAAAGAGAAAGAGAAAGGGAGAGGGAGAGAGAGAGAAAGACAAAGAGAGAGAGAGAGAGAGAGAAAGAGAAAAAAAGAAGCAGAGAGAGAAAGAGAAAAAAATAAGAAGAGAGAGGGAGAGAAAGAGAAGTCTGAGGGTTCAGGCAGCACCATCTGGCGGCGGGCGGGAGGAGCGGGAAGGAAGAAGCAGCGTGTATCCATCGGGCGCGGGCGCTCCAAGTCGTAATCCTTATTTAATTAAATTCCAGGAGCAACGCGATTTCAAGCGCACCTCGGCGTCATTATCCTCTTCTTTTATTCTACATATAACCTTTCGCATACCGGCTTTTGTCCCCCGGATTCAAAGAGACAATTTCATGTAATTGTGCATAAAAGTCCAAGACTATCTCGATGTAAGAGCGACCACAATAGAATCTTTCGCGCGGAATGACTTCACAAATAGCACTGCTATTGTACAAGATAATTTGCGAAATTTCATTTCTCCTCGCTAGACTGCGCCGCCTTGTGGCCATGCTGTCTGGTGCGGTTATTGTTTGTTACCTTTTGTGTCCTGGCGGAGTAATTAAAAAATCTTCGCTCCTGATTACGAGCCTGGGGATGGAATGGAATATGCTGTGGCATTGTTTTAAGTGGAGATAACCGGGCCAGGATTGTGTAATCCTTGACTTCATAAATTCGCGAAAGATTCATTTTTTTTAATTATCAAATAATTTTTTTAATTAGTGGTTAACAAATTTTCTCAAATTAGGTCCTGCCAAAATTATATACATAATTCAAATTTATCTACTGCAAATAAACGTAGGTACATGCACTGGTAGGCATTCTCTCACATTACAAGAAAAATAATTTGAAAGAGTTTAATAAAAATCTGCAAGTGTTCAATAATAGCGTTCAAAACGACCGCCATACATGACGTCACAATTAGCTTGGTTGATAGTAGGTCGCTGTAAACGTATAGTAGAAACCTGTAAACTATGGTGGCCTTGACACGACATGGCTTCTCTAGCATAACCTTAAAGTGGTCGTCACACCATCAATAACAATGACAGTAATTAATTATTATATTTGGGAATATTGTCCAGTAATTAAACAAAGTTGTATATTTGTTTTTAAATTCTTCTTTATTTTATTGTTGTTTAGCTTTCGGTCATGTTTACAACCATTATCAAAACTACAAAAAATAAACAGGGCAATTAGTAAATATATAGTTATAATGTAAAACTATCTTACCTATACCAAAATTATGATATTAATTTATTTTTCTTTAATTACAAATAATTTTGATTGACTTTTGATATATTTGTTTATAAATTTATATATCTTAATAGACAACTAGATAAAATTATGTTATTAAATATTTAAATATGGTATAAACTATAGGTAAAATTGTTTTTATAATGTTAATTAAATGTTTTTAGAGTTATAATATACAATAGTCATTTATCTTTCATTTTAAAAAACAATTTTACCTATAGTTTGTAAGTTATTTAAATATTTCATAACATAATTTTATCTAGTTGCCTATTGAGACATATAAATTTATAAACAAATTAATCAAAAGTCAATCAAAATTATTTGTAATTAAAGGAAAATAAATGAATATCTTAATTTTGTTATAGGTAAGATAGTTTTACGTTATAACTATATATTTACTAATTGCCGTGTCTATTTTTTGTAGATT
>JAWQRP010001375.1:0-19488 GCA_033557875.1 Quadriops clusia | reverse complement strand
GTTTCTCATCTTTATCTGTTTACATTTAAAGCGATGCATTAGAAGAGTTCCGCTTCAAGGCAGGGTCCTTTGCGGGTGAGATACGTACGTAAGGGGGGTACTGTTTACATTTGTAAAAATCAGCTGAACTAGCTGCCACTTAAACTTTGTTCGAGTTTTTTGAACGATGGTTATAAAATGGGATGTCGAAACAGGTGTAAGCAAAGATATTTTCGCTTTCAAGTTCCTTCAGCGCGGTTCCATAATAATTCAGAAGTATTTTCTCACCGTGGCGTAAACTTGTTAACTTTCTTCCATCATCAGGCTTTTAAGAGTTCCTCTGTTAATTGTATGTATAGCGCCAACGTTTTACATGAGAAAATTGGGATCGCTAAAATACACACGGAAAGAGGTATTTTCCGGGCCTACTCCCCAGTTTCCAGCAACCTACATAAATTTGGGGTGTGCTTGAGATAATTCAGATGAATGTGATGGCGGTTCTTCAAGAATATTTTCTCAAGGGTCCTCTATCGTCTTCTGCGCTATCCATCGCGTAACTTTTCATGAAAACGCATTATTATTTAGTTAACCTGCGTTATCATTTGTTGTTCACATGAAGAAGATAGTGTGCGTAAATATCGTTATTACCATTTCGGGTCAGGGCGAAGCGAAGAAGAAAGGAATAAAATAAATTGATTCAGTTAATACTGTATCTTTAGCAACGTTAAAAATAGATATAAATAGATAAAGTAATTTTGATTCTTTCAAATAACCTATTTCCACGATATCATTATGAGTGTTTTTTTTTATATAAAAATACAATAATAATGTTTAATTCACATCTCATTCACAAGAGTTTTCTGACGTATAACTAACAACTTTTTATAGGCGACCTTATACGAATAGGGAGAGTTTAAACAGAAAGCAAACCTGTACTTACTTAAAGTATATTTAGCGAGTAAAAGTTGTTAGGTATTCCGGGCATACGGTACCGTTTTCCGTTTTAATACGACAAGAAGTGGAGGAAAGTTAAATATTTATGATCCAAGATAAATATGTGATGTACGTATGTTCATTTTATCATATTCGGAAAGTTGCCTGAGGCGCGGGCGGGCCAAAGCGTTGTTTATCGCAGTTGGCTGTGCAAGAAATAGCGTTCAGGCGGCTTCGAAACTGGAAAATCTATCTGCAAACAGAGCGGTGAGCAAACCGTTCTATTTAACGACGAAGCATATATTTGATCCCGTACTAACGCGAAACTTTGAAAGCATATAATTGATACGCCAATCTGCTGCACTCACTGAGAGTTTAATAACATAAACAACGCTGTCGGATCCTTCCTTGCAGAAGCGCTGCCTTTTCTTTTTCCACCGTTCAAATGCATTTTGCACTGAACAACAGATAGCTGTTCCAGAACGACGTTGTATACAGAGTGGTCTCAGATGGAACTTTTTAATATCATTGCGACAATGCACTGTCAAATGAATACTACGAAGAAGTTTATTTTTGTACAATCTGAAATGATTAAGGTAGTGAATGTAAAATAAGGCCTATCTCCTAATAGGGTCTGGTTGCAGTAACCCTTCAACGATTGTTATGTGGTTCGAATAATTATTTGTTATTGTTTATTTCTGATCGAAATATTTGAGCTATTATCCATAAGTGAACACTTTTCAGAAACCTTGGATCTTCTTCTAAAAATAACATAATATATTGAATCTACTTTTTGTTTTTATTAACGAAATCTATGTGAATAACATAAAGTGCGGGTGTGTCCTAGTAAGGTTTTTAATGTTAACAATAAAGTTTTTTTGTGTGAGGAGTAGTGATGGAAATCATTGGGAATTATTACGTCTGTAATTTGGGATTTTCTAAAAATTTTAAATGTAAATTTGTTTAAATTAAGGTTTCTTGTTAACGTGAGATCAAGGAAGTTCAAACTATAATCAATCTCTGTTTCCATAGTAAAAGTAATTTTGGGATGGATGTTATTAATATATTTTAAAACTGCCAAAGAAGATGTCTCCACGGCTACAGGATGACATCAAGAAGAAAATCCTCAAAGACGCACTGAGAGAAAATTAAGTTATCATTAACACCCTTAATAAACAAATTTATACGACGTAGGTACAATCAGCTATCTACAGAACACCACCCATTAATTTTTGATGCCTACTTAAACATCATACACGACAACCTGACCTTTCACAAAACAAAAATCTTATACACCCATCAAAAAAGATGGAAAATCTTAGACATAATAAGATTAATAATGACAAACACAGAATACCTCCCATACAAGAGTTTTTCCCAAAATATACCTACTAATTTATCAAACATTAATTTCACTAAAGATGAAGAAACCATCTTGAACAAGGGACACAAGTTTGGTTTTTCCACTGCCTATAACAAAATTAATCGATATAAACAACTTGAAAATCTCACAATTGAGTTAGATAATATAACACACAATAACAACAATGAAAACAATCTCAGAATCCAGTGTGCTAAAAGTAGACCAAAAACATAAACTCGAAAAAGATAAAAAAAAACCTAACCAAAAAGACACAAAAATCCATAAAACACTAAAAAACATAAAACAAAAAATAGAAGATAACAAATCGATAGTAACATTGGCTGACAAAGGCGCGGGTTTGGTAATTCTACCAAAGAAAGATTACATAGAAAAGAGACTTGAATTTGGTGCTGAGAATGCTTTTGAACATCTAAACAAAAATCTATACACAAATGTTCCAATTAGAGAGACTCTAGAAATTATACACAACCAATTAGAAGAAACTAACATAACGCAAATTAACCTCAATGGAATTACCAACTTGTTGGAAACTACTTTGGAACAGAATTTTTTCTTTTTAACAATGAAATATATGCAATGAAAGAGGGATTACCAATGGGTTGTTCATTGTCACCCTTACTTGCCAACATCTTTATTGATCATATCGAAAAGCATATACTTGACTTAAGTTGTTGTTACTCACAATACATTAAATTCTGGGGTAGATACGTAGACGATATTTTATGTATATGGCAAAGCCCCAAAATTACTTTTGCTATGGAAACAGAGATTGATTATAGTTTGAACTTCCTTGATCTCACGTTAACAGGAAACCTTATTTTAAACAAATTTACATTTAAAATTTTTAGAAAACCCCAATTTACAGACGTATCTAATAATTCCCAATGATTCCCATCACCACTCCACACACAAAAAATCTGCATTCAATGCATTACTTTACAGACTAAATAAAATTCCTCTCAATTTAGAAGAATACAAATTTGAACTTAATACCATCATAAATATAGGTGTTAACAATGGTTTGAATAAGGAGTTTATTAATAAAATTAATAATCAAATTAAAAATAGAATTAAAATTAAAGAAGATAACGATACCATACAAAAAGATAATACACCCAAACAATATAAAGTAATTAATTATAATTACACTAACACTAAACTAACATTAAAAAATTGTCAAAAATTTTCAACAAATATAACAAAGTTCTAACTTTTAAAAACAATAACACTATAGGCAAATTCCTAAATAACACCAAATCAAAACCCAAATTATTAGAAAGGTCAGGAGTGTACAAAATCGAATGTCCAAAATGTGAAGCCGCGTATATTGGAGAAACAGGTAGACAGATAGGAACTAGATTAAGGGAACACGTCAGGGACAAGATACAGTCAGAAGTCACCAGGCACATTTTAAATACCGGACACAAGATCGATTTGAATAACATCAGTTTAGTTAAAGAGGTGGAAAATCTGAAGATCCGTAAACTCACAGAAACTATGCGCATTCATAAAGAAATCACAACAAATAAGAAAAACTGTTTAAATATTCAGAGTCAATTCAATATGGAACCACTATTCATGCTGATCTAAAATCTAAAACTCCGTACAGATACTATATCTTGATGAAATGTAACTTGTATATACTTATCAGTTTAGTTTTGTTTATGTTAAATTTGTTTGTCTTTAACTTTAATCTGAATTTTAAGAAATCCTTTATCTGTAAGTGAGGCTGACAATAGACTTGATAGCATATTTGGTTACATAACTTAATCCAGCCTGTTGACATCCCTACAAAGTTATAAGAAGAAAAAATATTCTTTTATATAAAACTGACGGAAAATAATCACGTTACAAAATAGTCTTCAAATTGAATTTGTGATTTATATTTTGTCAACCGATGTTTCTCAGTTCCCTTTAATTTTGACTCAAGGTAACGTGTTTAGCATGTTATATCCATCATGATTCGAATTATAGCCCTCAGTATGAATTCATTGAAATAAACGGTGCACTAGCTTGTTAAAAATCCATCTTAATCATGTATAATCACTTAAAAATTCTCTATGTTGTTTTTAGTACCTGAAGAAGGCCCATGTACTGGACCGAAACCGGTAGTTTCGAATAAAGAATTTACTAGCAAGTGAATTTAATTAAATGAATTTGCTACAATTTAAAAAGAAAAGAGTGAATATTTGTTCGAAATTGGCAGAGCTGCGACACCTCAAACCTTAGGTACAAATTATTTTAACACACTAACTTTTTTCAACTACTTTCCAATGCAAACAAAAACATAAATAAAGCGCTTCACAAATAATTTAACAAATTTTTTAGAGATATTTTATAATACAGCATAAAAAGCAAACATTTCTGCCTCCGCGCTCAAATAGCACAAAGCACGTAAACGCCAACCCCGCAAAGAGGAAATTCCACATCTGAGATATTTCAATGAGCCATAACCGTAGCAATCCTTTGCATCCTGCTCCCCATTTTGGCCCGGAATTACAGAGAGACTTCTCCCCCGTGCATTCTAACACATAAGAATCCGTACGCACTCAACTAATTCAAGGTTACTGCCATGATTTTCTCCGTTGGCTCGACCTCCCTTCTTGCTCCTTTTGAACCGTCGACGTTTCGTTGCATTGCCTTCATCCGCTGACTGTCAACTATACTAATGCCCCTGTGAGTTTTCGTCTAAATTTCTTTTCGCCCCTTCTGCTAGGAAAGTTCGGGGGAAAACAGCTCGCTTCAGGGGGAAAAGCCCTCTTTGGGGGGAAAGCCCTCTTTGGGGGGAAAGCCCTCTTTTGGGGGAAAGCCCTGTTCGGGGGAAACATCCCGCTTCGGGGAAAACAGTCTGCTTAGGGGCAAACACCAGCTTCTGAGAAATAGAGCACGCTTTAGAAAAAACAGTCGCTCCAGAATTGGCCCAGGTGACTAGGGGAGCACAAAATACTAGACAGAGCTGTACGCAAGTCGCACATTGCGTTTGTCACGACATCTTTTATTCATCTAGCGTATGGGGAGGTTTTTATCTACCGTGAGTCTCTTTGACCTTATGTGCTGGGTTTTTGGCTAGATTTATCGTTTCCTATATGTGAAGAAATTTGGATGTTTGCGCATAATCTTTAAGCTAATGTTAAAGTGACGAATTAACATATGCGTATCTTTTTTCAAAGAAAGTACATACAACGAAAAGAAAATTTCAATAATGTTTTATTTATTTTTTTGATTAAATTAAGTTTCCCATCGGTTTCCATTTAAGTTTATTTTATTATATGTAATTGATTCAATTAATGAATAACAAATCAGTTAATTTTTTTTATGGGTAGGTTTCGATGAGCATTTACCGATTGAATCTAAACTATCAAATAATTAGTCAAGATTCATTAATGAACAAAAGTACTTTTGAGTTTTTGGTCTTTCTTACTTTTTCATGGTGCACAATTGGCGGAGGCGCGCAATCATTTCTTGCTCGTCGCCTTTTAATGTAAGTTTTATTAATATTTTTGTTCTTGGCCCACTTTATTCAATTGTTACTCACTATCTGGGTATATCGAGTCTCTTACTAAAGAAACACAAAATGGCGGATAACATAATTCGTGTATTTATAATTAATGTATGTATATAAAGTTAATCCCAAGCTAACAATGAAGATATGTGATGTGGGAATTTCTGCGATTTTGAAAAAAAACTTAAAGTGTTAGTAATAGAATTATATGTATGTAATTCAAGATTGGTAAATTGTAGTTGTATTCCTGAGGAAGCCGGCATGTACCGTGCGAAACGTCGAACGAATAAATTGTAAAATATGCAAAAGTTGCTTCAATCAAACTAGAGAGATATCCAAGATATTATGCCAATAATTAAAGTTTTGTGAAGTTTCCTACATTAGTGCTCATTATCAGATCAGATTATATTTAAAAGGTCAAATACACGTAATTATTAGTAGTGGTTTAATCAACAAACACTAGATAGCGCTTCGTATACAATTGCCCCGCCGAGATCAATGGAAATTTTTGCCTGTCCATAGCCGAAATTATGATAATTGTTATGTATCCTCCTCTAAGTATTATCGAAATTTGATAGTGTCCAATATGGGTTTGTGCTTTACATTTTTGTTGATTGATCTTCAACCAAACCAATCTATTTCCCTCAATCTTTACATAGAATATCTACGATGTATTGCTGAGTAAGTTGTCGGGCTTACAAAACAGAAGTAAAACAGATGATCGTTACCATTGACTTATACACATACTTATACTTCTTTCACTTGTAGTAGTGCCCTTGTCGTACGGAATGTGTGGTGCCCGTCCTAATTCTCCTGTTGGACACAGAATAGAAAATCACAGACGTCAGCCATATCGATGAGTTTGCTGATGGGTTTGCTGATAATTTCGGTTCTGCAGATTATCGTCAAGGAAACTCCTTAGTTTCCCTGGTGGAGGAATATCTCCTTCTACAGCTTTGAACATCACTCCAATTAATAGACATTTCTGGAATTCGATGCATTTTTTCCTTTCTTTTTTCCTCTATACAGTAGATTCAAATCTAGTAACTTTTTTTTAAATGGGTTGACTGTTCTCATTATATCGGAAAGTTCCTTTAAGAGCACATTGGAACACTCATCTACCTTTTTTCTACTCTTCAATACCTCGCTCTTGGTTAAGAAATAGAATCTTCCCAAACTGTCGTTTGAAATTGAGTTTGATTGTATGTAATTAATGTTGTGGTATATCAAACCTGAAATCAATAAATTGGCCATATACGTTCACAAATCTCACCTTGTTGGCAAACGCAAGGAAATTATTATATTTGAGTAGATACGTGTTTCTTCGCGGAATCTACTTTTTGTGAAAAGAATTTGAACAGAAATTGGATATTCCCTTGTTGCCGGCAAATGTTGTTGCTTTCCGGTTAACTCAATTAATTTTCATGCTACTATTGTTGATACACATATTCCCCATCGTTTCATTTTTTGTAGGTACAATAATATTCTGTTCTCTATTTCCACATCGTCACCTTGAGATTCTAAAGACTATAGCTGGTCCATTATTTCGCTAATATTTTCAATTTGCTGGTCGATATTTCTTATCTTGGATAAAGTTAAGCAATAATGTTCTTTTGGTGTATAACTATCAAATACTTTTATCAAGTGATCTATTACATAAACGATTGTATCTAATTGAATGTGAATGTTTCTTGATTCTTTAGCACCGTTATCGATAAATGATTGCTGGTGATCACTCACTTTTTCAGTTATTTCCATTTGTCTGACATCCATTATTTAAATTTTGGAATTTTGGTACTAAAGATTTCTCACAGAACAGTCCATCGAAATATGACTGTTTATCTTGTTCCAAAACAAAATCACCATTAGCAGTGCTAAATTTTTTTCAATCTCTTGGGTGCTGAGATAAGCAGTCAACTGTTGACCTTGGTGTTGAGATTTGAGATTCTTATAAAGTCGATACAGTGCATCTCCATAGGCGAGAATTTCATTAATCTCTATAGTGACCTCTGGAATTTGAATATTTGTCACTGTCTTAGTATTTTACCCCTTTGATGATCGATATCTGTTATGTTGCTTCCAGTAGATGTGTTTTCGATGGTGTCTGTGAAATGGTATTTTTTTCATTTGGGAGATGTTAAGATGTATTTGAGGAGAAAGATTTTTTTATAATTTTCCTTAGTCTTCTGAATAAATAACCCTGTCTTTTAAGCATATTGTGAATGCTCTAAAAACTGTTGCTGTTGAAAAGAAGAAGAAAAAGAAAATTACTTAAACAAATAAAACCGCATGGTCAATCGAGGGTGCATTCGAGATGACGATCTAAATCTCCAAGCGAGCTCTATTGGAATCATTTTCAGGTACTCCAAAGATTCTGATATTACTTCTTGTACTGTACTGCTCTAGTGAATTTAGTGTTTTGGTATTTGCACAATTTGCCTTATTATAATCGTGGACTGTACCTATTTCCACCTTCAACATGCGATCTCCCAGAGATCCAACATCGCGCTGACAGCCAACTCCAAAGATTGAATCTTTTCGTCCTTCTCCCGAGCCCCAGCAATACGGTCAAACCTCTGATTCAATTGTGAAATTACACTAAAAAATTTCCTACACATATCATCGTTAGTTTCTGGGATATCCGAATCCGAAGAGTGACTACGATTTTTTTTTGCTTTTGCGATCATCAGCCATTGAACACTTAAAAGTCCCAGAAATAATTAGCGGCACAAATTAAAAAGCCGAATGTACATATTTTTATCAGTAGCTCTTCGTGGATGTTTATTTTGAAGCAATCAACGATGAGTTTCCTTCGTTGCACGACTCCTATTATCCTCAGAATTTTAAGAGGTTTTCGGTGTTTAGGACACAAAATTCGGACCGGCTTCAACAACCACGTTACATGTGCAATATATTCTCTGTATTCTTCAAATCACACACTTGGACATGTACGTTCATAAATTTAACCTAAAGTTTACGCTGGCAAAACGAAGTCATTCATTATATTTGAGCAGATAAAGTTTTATTTGCGGAATTCACGTTTCGTGAAAAGATTTTGAATAGAGGTTGTATATTCCATTGTTGCCGGTAAATGAAGTTATCCTTTCTGGCAACAGAGCATGTTTTCTTCTGTAAAATACTTTACTACACAGTAAACACAATTAACTTTCGTACTACTCTTGTTGATATACTTATTTCCCATCGTTTGATCTTCCGTGTGTGCAACAATATCCTAGTCTTCATTTACACATTGTCGTCTTGAGGTTCTAAAGATCATAGTTGACCTATCACTTGGCTAATTTTTGCTATTTTCGGTACGGTGAATTGATCAATGTTCAGGTGCTGGAATGAATTGTCGATAAATGCTTCTTCTCTTGGTTAAAAAGAAGCAAAAAAAGTTCGTTTGTTGTGTAATTATCAAAATGTATTAAACTGAATATGAATGTTAAATGTTTCTTTAGCACCGCTACCGATAAATCATTGCTCGTGATCACTGCTGGCCTTTCAATTATTTACATTTGTCTGACCAATCCGTTATATAAATTTGGGAATTCTGCTATTAAAGGTTCTTCAAAACAGCCCATCGAAATATATCTGGTTTCCTCTTCCAAAACGAAATCACCATTAGCAGTGCTAAATCTCTTTTCTACCTCATGTATGCTGTGATACGTAATGAACTGTTGACCTTAGGTGTATATAATTGATAATTTCATCACTCTTTGTGATGACCATTGAATCATTTGTAGATTGAACAAATACCCCATAGTCACCGTTGCAATGGCAGTGCATTGTTCGCATTGAGAATGATATTTGCCGCTTACTTGGTGTTTCGCCCCTCTGATGACCGTCATGTTTCTTCCAGTCAATGTGTTCCCGATTGTGTCTGTAAAACGGTATTTTTTTCACAGAATGGAAGAAGAAGAAGATCGATACTTTTGGCAGTTAGAAACGTCAAACAATTACATTGTCAAAATTGTATGAAGAAATATTCACAACCAACCAATCGACCGAGAAACGTTTTGGGGAGATTTTCATCTTGAATTAAATTTTTCCGGCAAACATTCGCTGTCGATGGAGGAATACTCGCGTTCTTCACCTTCCAGTGACATTTCTTCGAGCCGAAAACCCGGCGCTTTATTATTATCGGAGGGTAAAGTGTGCAGGTGGAGGGGCCAGGTGTCGCACGGACCCTCAAATTTTCACATTTTTCGTACGTTTGCTGAACTCGGATCCAAAAATGACGCAGTTTCGGGTGGATGAGAAACTCGAACGGATCTCCCCGACACCGATCGGGATTCCAAAAGGATCCAAATTCTCTTATTTTTTGTCCCAACTGAGCGTCACTTTTGGCACATTTGCCTCATTACCGGCCCTCCTCGTACTTTTCCGTCTCGCTCTCGCAACGGGCGCTCTTACGGGAAGAGGTCGGGGCTAAAATTATTTCTTAGCCCATTGCTGTATTAACCGTTTAATATTATACGGGACAGGATAATTACCCTCGTAACGTACGTACGCACGTACGTCCGACCGTCCGTCCGTCGGTAATTTTCCCATTATAAGGAATATGATTTCTATGGTGAGTGTGCATCAATGGTTGCGCCACTATGAAAAAATCGCATTTTAAAGAACATCAATGAGTTTTGTAAGGGAGAATTTAACTACTTACATCAACAAATTAAAAAGCAACGAAATATATTATTGTTTTGCTCTAATCGTTTATTTTAGCGAATAATTTGTTTCGTACCAATGGGTCGCGGGTACCCCCCGTATAAACAAGCTTGAAGCTGAAAGTCGGAATTTTGACATTTCAAACTCCAGCGCAGACGGCTTACCATCTACGCCGCTGTCATTTTTTGAAGGAACGTGTCAGACGCGTTAGAACCCTATTGGGGTCTAAATATGGGCCAAACGTGTAAATTATACATTAACAGTTAGTTAAAGCATAGCATTTTGGAGCTTTAGAGGTAATCTGGTGAATTTTCGAAAAGTGAGGTTATGCGATGGAACGTTGGATGGAACATAATCAAGAACTGTGGTATGTGCATATACGTAAATGTTATAGGAGGCAATGTCATGCAATGAAAGAGCAGAAAAAAATAATAGATAATGTGTATTAAAAGCCAAAGAAACAAGTGCCTGTGACATTGATTTGATGAAATAAGTTGTCGCCATCAAGCCGATGCTGATCGAGTTTATATTCTACGATAAAGACGATAGAGGTTAGAAACAGGACAAAAACACAATGACTGCGATAAACATGATGCTGAACGAAGTTCGTAGTAAAATGAACCAGTGTTTGCGAATCGTACAAAAGGAACATCTGTACTACTGATCCAAATATATATTGCAAATTACATTACTATAAATAATATTAAATTAATAAACGATATATAAGATTATTCTGTGTATACAGTAAGATTATATGATGTACAGGAGTATATCGTAGAATGTATTTATGTATGTGCACTCGGTAAGATGTTTATGCGTCCATGATTTTGAGTTTAGTTTTATAATAAAGTCAGGTTTTTGTAAATTGAATAATATTGCCACTCGGAGCCATCACTAACAGAAACCCAAAACAATTATTTATCCTATTTGTTTAATGTTTAATGTTTTTAAAATCCTTTTAATCTATTATATATATATTGATTGTTTTCCATTCTTCAACAATATACATAGTACTACTCGACCAAATCTTTCTGGGAGACGTCGATGCAGCCTGCACAGAGAGAGAAAGTATTCGGAAGGACAGAGTTAACCGTCCGCCAGCGCTCGTAACTCTTTCTATGCAATGATTCCCTATACGAGCGCATAGAACGACTTTGCGCTACGATCTATCCGTGCAGGTGATCGGTCGAGAAATGACTCCCTCCATATATCCCCGGTGTACTTTCGAGTTGATAATGTTGTTAAACTGGAATGGTACTCCAAACCCACCAGTTCAGGAAGACTGATAAATTACAACTCATATCATCCAATTAGACAAAAGATTAACTTAGTGCCCGCATTGAAAGGTAGAATTATCAAAATTACACACCCGGAATACACAGAACAATCATTAAAGAAATTAGAACTAATATTGAGGAATAATGGATATCCTTATAAATTGCTAAAACGAATGTTCTGTGGAAAAGAACGTATAAGAGACAGAAATGAGAATGGAGATGAAAAAGAGGAGATAAGTAGAGAAGAGATAGAAGAGCAAACTACAATAACATACAGAAGATTAATGTACATAGAAGAAATCTCGCCAAAAATCAGAAAATAGCAGAGAAATATGATGTAAGGATTGCAAACTATAATAACAAAACCGTCAATTCTTTGTTTTTCAGTACCTTAAAGGATAAAGTTGAGAAATTAGACAAAAGCAACGTAGTGTATGAATTGAAATGTGAATGTGACTTGGATTATGTAGGAATGACATCACAGATGTTAAGAAGAAGACTTACACAACATAAAAGTGATGCCAGAGTAAAACCAAATGCCTGTGCATTGTCATCGCACTTAAATGAAACTAAACATGAAGTTGACTATGAAAATGTTAAAATTTTAAGAATGGAAGGAAGACTGAATAAACGACTATTCTTAGAAATGTGCTACATTCAAATTAACGGAAACGGTATGAATTCCAAAAAGGACATTGAAAAACTAAGTACAATCTATACATTTTTAATAGATATACACAAAGAAAGATTGAGACAAGAAATAAGAAGAAGTTAAATTTCGTGGACGGAAATTCGCATTAAATGGTAACGGCGTTAGCTCTACATCAAACCTGCGCAATAGAGTAGAGGTAGAGGTGTAGGTGTATTTATGTTGAATGACAAATGGTGTAATACGTGTTGTTTAGTTAGTTTAATTTAATTTTAATTAACATTGTGAGCACATATTGTGTAAGTTACATACCAGTAGATCTGTTAATCACTGTTTCATTTACGATTGTATTATTGTAGGTACCTCAGTTTTCTTAAAAATTTTACTCTTGTTGTTGACAAGACGGTTTTTTTTGTTTATTAAAAAAAACGTCAATTATTTTTTTTTTCATGGCACTAGTATAAAAATAATAGAGAACTCAACACAACCTTACCCATTTTAAGACTTGAATTACACTGAACGTTCATGCAAAGCATGCAGTTAGTTGTTGCCCTAGCAACGAAATAATAATTATGTGGTTGTCAAAAAAAAGTTGTTGTTCTCATTCAACAAAACTGTATTATCGTTGTTGTTCCTGGCATTTGCCCATTTGACATCCATAATATTCACACAAACATCAAGAAGCCTCCCTAGGGTCCATCAAAGAGCAAAGAAAAATCTGGTCGACCAGACAGGAGGAAGAGCTCACCTATAGGGGTAAGTTTTTCCTCTCCCTACCAACACACCACGACCTTGCTTAGAACGACAATTTCGCGTTCGTTCATTGGTCCTTCGGCCCGGATTTTATTCCACTCGTTCTTCGCACTAGTTGGAGTTTATTGCCTTATTCACGTTTCTCTATTGTTATACAGGGTGTCCATCTATCTTCGCATCAGAGGGGGAGGTTCTTAAGGTTGAAATTCGCTCAATGCAACTGCCGAAACGAGACCGGCCGGTTACCTACCTGTGTGTTTGTGTGAATAGAAAAGTTGTTAAGTATTTTTTTATTGGACGTCGAAGGAGCTGTGCTGTGGACCACATGTCTAATTTTGAGCAATAGACCAATACATACAATACACTAAGATTTATGACCGTGTTAACCATTCTTTTTAGACACACCCTTAGCTCGCATCAACCTTAAGCGTAACAATGGATTGATGCGAAGATAAATGGACACCCTGTATACATTTTACCCTACATAGATATTTAATCTTATGATTTCGACATATACCAACGCCTACTCTAAACAGGCCTGATACTGGTGGCGGGGGTAGACTCTACATTACGCTAACAAGGCAAAAATTGTTCCTTGTTGGAACTACATATGCGAAGGTGATCCTTCCTACACAACAATTAGCCAGTGCGCAATATATAATTATTTAAAAAATCTTTTTAAATAATGCTAAATATTAATTTGAGATGTCCCAGGTCAAGAAGAATCAAATTTATGAATAGGTGAGTCCTCTGAAGTGAAACTTAGCCAAGAATGTAAAATTATTTTGTCTTACCTATTCATAAAAAATATTAAATATATATTCTAATGTTAATTCTAAAAAAAATAATGAATTCTAATGTAACTAAAAATAAATTATTCATATTTTATAAACAGAATATAAGGAATTCTAGTGTAACGACAAATAAATTAATGAATAAAGATGTCGTTTCCTTGTTAAAATATATTTTTAGGCAACCGGTTTCAACCCTCCCGGGTCATCTTCAGGCGCAGCACGTCAAGAGGATGTCAAATTTAAAAAACAGCATGAGGTGTCACCAACCCACCATACTTTTCAAATGAAAAACTCAAGATGAAATGAGTGTATGCATGAGTGGCCCGGCAACAACTGATCCGCTTTGTGTATTAAGACTTGAATGCACTCATGCACTCGATCATTTATTAGTTTTTTAGATAGGTTTAAGTTAGTTGCATAAATGAGGGTGTCAGAGGTGAGGGATACTTTCAAATAGTATAGATGTTTTCAAAATACTGCCTCCCTCTACTCTT
Organism: Quadriops clusia; assembly: GCA_033557875.1. Taxonomy (NCBI): domain Eukaryota; kingdom Metazoa; phylum Arthropoda; class Insecta; order Coleoptera; family Hydrophilidae; genus Quadriops; species Quadriops clusia. The sequence goes on along the minus strand of JAWQRP010001375.1, from coordinate 5,055 downwards.
TCAATCCACTGTTATGTTAAAATATAACGTATATAAACATTAACACATTATATAAGTACTTATTTGTTTTTCTAACTTTTCTGTAAAATCGATTATCCGAACTACTCTTGGTCTCAATTAGGTCGGATAATCGACGCTCTACTGTACTACATATACCCTCAATCTATCTTAATCATTTTTATTGAATTTCCATTCCTCTTTCTTTTACATCTGTAATAACTTGATGTATACTTGTACTGGTGTTTTGGTATTGTTATGGTTTTCTTTAAAGTTCTATCCTAACTTAACTTTTTGAATCGACAGAGGATACATTTAGACCAGAATTTGACTATGAAGTATTATGAACTTTAAAGTTCAATTTTATGGGTAATTGGTGCTATAGGTTGAATAGCAATTCGACCTTAGACCGTTAGGACTAAAATTTGAGGAAATTTTACTTTCGAGCCTTTTTAGGCAATTGAGTTAAAATAGGGAATTATATAAGTCGTGACTTACTTATTTTTGCGACTTAAAAATATCGTATTGACAGTATTTGCTTCATGGGATTATCTTTACGTTAAAATTAGACTAAAATATACTTAATAAATGCCTTTAAGATTTAAAGGATATGAGGTTTATTTCGAAGTTATATTTAACCAAATGTTGACCTGTTTTTTTACTTATAAGTTTCATGACCATTAAGGCATACTTGTGATGTTAGTTTTTGGTAATATAAAACTTATAATCTTTAATTTGAAAATAAAAGGGAGGCACTGTTCCTGACAATTTTATTTATTTATTCGGAAGGCGACCGGTTTCGTCTTATTAGGACATCCTCAGGCCTCTAAAAAGCATAGATATCCAGATATATAAAAATATATATAAAACAGACTTGAAAATGGGATGTTAAGTTATACACCACATACATAAAAGTAAAAAACAAAATTAAAAATACAATAAAACAAAATAAAATCAAAAAATCAAAAACTCTTACTTGTAGTCGAATTATTAAAGTGTGCAAATAGCACAGTAGTCGTCATTTTTCGTTGATATAATAAAATCAATTTAAACAAAACAAAATGTGTGTGGCTCTTTAGATGATGAAATTGTAGAAACGGTAACAAGAAACAAATGCAAATATCACAGTTTTAACAAATGACGTTTTAATAAGACGAAACCGGTCGCCTTCCGAATAAATAAATAAAATTGTCAGGAACAGTGCCTCCCTTTTATTTTCAAATTATTCCATCCTGACCTGGAACTTCACACACATATATTTTGATATAGTTACCGTAATGAATAATTAGAAATGTTTAATTAACATTTTAGACTGATTGTAATATGAAGGCTGTTATAATAACTTTAAATGCTACAGTGCCTTATTAGTTATAAGCGATTAAAGTGTTCCCACATGTTTATTTCTTTTGTTACGTAAATGTTCAATTTTTCCAGAAGATTATGTTGCATTATATTAGATATTACTTGCAAAAAAAGTGATTTTATACCATTGTGGTGTATTTTTTAAACCTGTCACTAACGACCCCAAGCACTGTCACCACCGTCCCTATGGTGGGGTGGGTTGTGGCATGTATTCCTTTTCTAATTTGTATCCTGTGAGTTAATCATTGTACTTAAGGACAAAATTTTAGTATTTTTAGGTAGACAAATGTACACTTTACTTTTTCTTCATGCTAACTGGCATATTAATAAAATTATGGACCATCAAATGAAAAGAGTCACAACCGTACCCACCATACCCTACATTTAATTTTAAATCAATGTAAAATATACCAGCTCTCGGCTACATATCAAATATTCAGTAATAATGCTATGTAAATAAAGCTACAGTTAGCGCCATAAATACTAAGAATTTATCAACAAGCATTAAATGTTAAACAGATTTTATTTCATATATGTTACTTGTGATTACAAAATTTTGATCAATAAATGTAAAGTTGTGCACTTCTTTGCAGCTTTGGACCAAGTCCGAAGACAACAGATGGAAGTTCGCCAAATCCTTCAAGAGCTCGACAAGCGACACCGGGAAATCGACTATATGGTCGAGAGGGCCAAACATGCCTCCGTCGATCCAAATCTCGAATATGACAATGAAGAGGAGTCGGAGATGTCTATGTACTGCATCACGTGTGGCCACGAAATTCACTCGAAAACCGCAATCAAGCATATGGAGAAGTGCTTCAACAAGTACGAGTCTCAGGCTTCTTTTGGTTCCATATTTAAGACACGTATCGAGGGCAATGTTATGTTTTGCGACTTCTTCAACCCAGTAAACCGAACCTATTGCAAGAGGCTCCGGGTCTTGTGTCCCGAGCACTGCAAGGACCCGAAAATTGGTGACAACGAAGTTTGTGGTTGTCCACTTGTGACGAACGTGTTCGACGAGACCGGTGAGTTCTGTCGGGCACCCAAGAAGTCGTGCACAAAGCATTTCGTCTGGGAGAAAATGCGACGAGCAGAGATCGATTTGGAGAGGGTGCGGCAATGGCTGAAAATGGATGAACTTATGGAGAAAGAGAGGCAAATACGCAACTCCATGGCATCTCGGGCTGGGGTTCTCGCTCTAATGCTCCACTCGACTTACAACCATGATATCATGGAGGAGATTACGAAGGCAAGTCAACAGGACCAAGCTGCCATGCAGAAAGAACTGGCTAAACGGTTTCGGAAAGGAGTCAAACCACGTCTTTCTTAACAATTTAGCCTCTCACCCTTTTTGTTCCTCTTTCTACATGAATGTCTATCTGTCATAGTGCTTTTTAATATGTAATATTATTGATTAAATACATTTTCTATGAAGGATTCGTAATGAATATTTTGATTAAGTCAAGCATATTCTTAATAATAATGTTAAAATTCTTTTCAAATCAAATTTAACCTGCAATGCATTTTGGAAATATGACAGGCAGGTGTTAAATCACTTCTAGAAGGGAATTATTTTAGTAGTCTGCGTATTACTATGACAATCGAGACGACTAGAATAGTAACAAAAAACCTATAAGAAAAGAAGCTGTTCAAAAATTTGAAAACCCAAAGAAGACGAAAAGGTGCGCGAGGGCACACATAGCCGAGGCTGTAGATGCGCGAGGGCAGCAAGACGTCTTCCTACTTTATCGTGAGTCCGGTAAGTCCGATTTCAATAGCTTCTCATTACAAATCCGATCACTTTTTTTTTTAAATTATAAACAACGTACAGACGAGGTTCCCAACACATTTACGTAAGGGTATCGTTTGTGCGTACAAAAGGTATTTTAATTTTTGAATAACTAGTAACTTTAATTTGTTAGAGTTTCATATACTGTTACGTGCATTTTGTCATGGTGGGTTTTCTAACAGTCTTCCAACTTAGACTGCCAGGTTGCTAAAGAACAATGTAAGTTGGTGGCGCTTTAAAAAAAACCTATTACCCTTTTATTTCTAGCCGAGGCGTTCTTCATAAATTTACCTGGACAAATTTTCTTCTTATTACGCGCATATCTTGTCGTCTTCTTTCTAATAATTTTAATGTCTTCTGAGTGTGTTTTTTTGTTTTTCGAAAAACCTATTTATCCGTTGTTAATAAATAAAAATTTTGAAAGTTTCTGGAACTTCAGTTGAAAACTTACAATTTTCGTTTGAAGCTGTTAGCTGGCTGCAGCTCAGTTTTGTTCGAGGGGCAATTAAAATTTGCTTAAGTACATTATTTCATTTTTCTTGTGAAATATTAATTTACTTTTCCCTTGCTCTGACAGCTTTTTTTTCCCTCCCGGAATTCTAATTCTTTGCCTACGGACATTGACGTTTCCTGTACCAAGAAAATTATAGAGCCCGAAATGCCGCTTTATCGAGACCCGACTTGGACCTCCTTGTTTGGCCCGCCATTTTCAGTGTGTAGAAAGGAAGAACTGTTGCCGTGAAGAGGGTAAGTGATTGCCTTGCCGACTTTCATTTTGAGTGGTGAAAAGAAACCTACTCTTTGGGAATTTCTACCAGAGAAGTTTTAGTGCTGCTGTCATTTGAGATTTCTACTACCGATTGAATCTGCCGGGTGCATCAGAAGATTTAGGGCAATCGTTGTTTATTTGTGAAAAGCGGAATCCCCGTGTTTCATAATTTTTATTTTTTGCTGTGAATTACACAATGTGTGTTATTGATCGACCCTCTCTATTCTAATTTTCCGTTGTAATTTTTCTTTAATTTAACCTGTACGTTCGGTGACTGAAATTCAAGTTTCTTATTATTGTTATATTATTTTGTAACCATCTATTTTGGGGAAGTCTTCTCGAGTTCGTACTTTTTCGGTTAAGTTGCGATATATATATTTTCTTTTCCGATTTAAGTTGGCGGATTAAATTAACATCTATTGTAAAGCCCAGTCATTTTTTTTTTTCTTGAGACATAATACCAATTTTTAAACTATAATATTATGTTTAAGTATCTAGTATTAATAGTGTATAAATTTTATTGTTATGACAAAATACTTTTTTTTTTTTAAACAGAAACTCAGTCTTTTCCTCACCAGTAAAAGCGTTACAATACCTTAACAACAATTTCGATAAGAGAAAAATTATATTATGGAAAAATTGAAATTTAGAATATTCATATCTTTTACAACATTTACCGGGGTGGTCTCAGATTATGGTACACCCCTATAGTTTTTTTGTTTTTAGAGATATGTCAATAATTTTTGTTTTCAATTTATCGTACATAACAACACGAATTTTTTTAACTATAGAGCATTTATATGTCGCTTCGGTTTGACGGGACAAAAAATTTCTTATAGGCAAACCCAACTTTTTTGTTGATATTCTTAAACGGGCCGTACATGGTCACATTTCGCATCATTATTGCCCGTTATTCCAACTTTCATAGGGATTATTATTAATGTCATTCTGATAAGGTAATGTCATTGGGCACATTCAGCGCACTAAACAGTTTAGTATGTTGAATAATGGTTAGTATGGTTACAACTCTGAACGCAATTGTTGAATGTAAACAATTCACCACATCGGTGACTTATACCTCCTTGTATTCTTAACAAACATACGATAAACGCAAACTTATGTTGACTATAAACAA
>JAWQRP010001374.1:0-19489 GCA_033557875.1 Quadriops clusia | reverse complement strand
GTTGGAAAGGTCTAAATAAATAGAATTAAGAAAAAAATTTAAAATGGTGGGGTCCTATATAGGGAAAATGGACTTGATGTCCCCTGTGCGCCCCCAGCTATATTTGGAGATAAAAAATATTTTAAGAAGGTACCTTTTTTAATGCAATATAACTTTTGTATTTACACATTTGGTCTATCTTCAGTAATAAAGCCACAATCCACCGATCCACCGAGGTTCGGACACCCTGTATATGTTACCCGCCGAACCCGATTTCAGGTCAAACTAGTTTGTCCTAGGCCAAACCGGTTTATCCTATGCGTGTCAGGATATACTAGTTTAGCCTAGTACAATCTAGTTTGGTCTAAATATTTTAGGCTGAACGAGTTTGGCCTAGGCCGAAATTGATTGAGTCGTTGTAAGTGACAAAATAAACACATTGGAATGCGGGGCTGCCCCTTCCTCGTACCTTTTTATCATGCTTTCGTTGTATATTCACTCATTACACAGTAAATTGATGGTTAAAATCAGAAGGCAATTAATTAGATGAAGAATATTCAAATACATAGGTGTATAGTCTTATTTTAAGTTTTTCTTTAATTAATGTTAATACATAGGAAACTAGAGGTCCAAGATACAGTCAAATATAGTCCTATTTAATTATAAAAAAGAGTGGAAATAAAATTACAAATGAACTCTTATAACTGCAACATTTAAAATATTTAATATTTTATTTATTTCGGCACGGTGTACTAAAGTGACATTTTGAATAGCACAAAATCTGTTTTTTACACTGGCACTTATTTGTACCACAGTCTTTGGTGTAGGTGAAGCTCACAAAACCTTGTCCGGTCTCAACTGAATGCTTGGTAGTTGCAAGTCCTCAGATTCAATCAATTTCGGCCTAGGCCAAAGTAGTTCAGCCTAAAGTATTTAGGCCAAACTAGATTATCGTAGGCTAAATTAGTACATCCTACTAGCACAGATATTAGTATATCCTGACACGCATAGGATAAACCGGTTTGGCCTAGGACAAACTAATTTGGCCTGAAATCGGGTTCGGCCCGTAACATATATAATGTATGTATATAAGTGGTATTATCTTTTATTTTCTTGGGTTTCTTGGGTCTTTCTTTTGTGAAATTAAACTATTTAAAGTTGCTTATTTTTTTCCATTTATTAAATTTGTTATACGACGTTTCGCCAAATTTAATTTGGGCTTCTTCAATTACATATCAAGCCAGGGAAGGGAAGCAAGACCTGTGAATAGAGAGGTAACTTAGAAAATGTAATTGATAGTGGTTGGGGATATTTTAAATATTTGATGAAGTCATGAATTAGATGATAGAAATCTCATTTGTGTTTTACAAAAATTACAGATGTTTTTATACCTGAAGAAGCCCAAATTAAATGTGGCGAAACGTCGTACAACAAATTTAATAAATGGAAAAAAATAAGCAACTTTAAATAGTTTAATTTCACAAAGGAAAGACCCAAGAAAATAAAAGATAAATCGAAAGGTATGGGTCAGGAGCATAAATACAATTATAAGTACCTAGTATTATTCAAATGATGAGTAATGCGCTCACTTGGAATTTTTTAAAAACTATTTTTCTTGGTATTATTACGGTCGTAGAATACCTCAGACTAGACGTACTGCAGATATTTTGTTTATACACTACCTGTAAGAAATAATTTCACACAAAACTAAATTACAAAACAAAAAACTTTATTTTCCATATCATATAATAAATATTAATTTAACTCCTGGCAATCAATAAGAGTAACGAAAAACAATTTTATTTTCTTAAAACTCCGCACCCCAAAATATATTTTCAAGAAAATCCTTTTAAATCTTTCTTACATATACCTATTTAAGCTCAGAACGCTATATTTAAATTCTGTTGCCAAAAATGCCACAACGGGCGCCACGCTAATTTGAAATTACCTGCAGACGTCTTAAATAAATATAGAGGTACAAATAAAGAACGAGAAAGAAAAGGTGTGGTATACCAACAACGCTAACTGTAGCAAGAAAGACGGAACTAGCAGATAAGCCACCCTGGCTCCGCAGTACGTATTATATCCGCAGTAAAACAGACAGCTATGCACAAGTTGTTTCAATACAATGCAACATAATTACGCAAGAATAATATAATGGTGGGAATGCGAGGCATTCGGAGCGCATATATCCGGGGCGGCTGCGAGCGAAGGGAGCCCTTAAGGCCAGGAGCACAGGGCGCCCTCTGGGGCGGTTCGTAGCTACAATAAGCCATCTTGAGGCTTAATTACACGGAGCGTTACTTAATTTGGAATTTCATTTGGCGGACGCCAGGTTACAAATCAGAAGAAGGGTAATTTTACAACCTACGGCTTTCTAACTTATATATTCTTAGCTTTTCATGCAAATTAAGACGTCGCGGGAGGGCGAATAATGGTCGGAATTTTGCGCCAAGCGCCAATAAATTTCTAGGGCGAATTTTAATTGCATTGTTTTAGGGTTGCCTTTTCCCTTTTTTTTCCTATTTTTTTCTATTTATTTATTACAGCCAGCGTGAGTCTGGTGGTCCTGCTGCTGCTCGAGAGACTTTTATCAAAATAGGCCGCTCGGTTGTTGACTTATTTTCGCGTGGCGTTGTGCGCTGGTTCCAGAGCGTTGAAGAGGAGCAATAAAGCGATTTAGGCCTTTTGTGCCCGTATAAGATTACACTTATTCTGACATAAAGACGCGGTGAATATGCCCTATTATCCCAGGGAAAAAAATCCGAGCCTCCGTATTGACAAAAGACCATCTCTAGTGGTCAAAATACTTTTAAATCGATCTGAGGCGTCGCAGGCTATTTTCACCCTAAGGGGCTTGGCCATTAGGGCTGCACCCTCGCCGAGGGATTAAGTACGGTCTATTATGTTTGAATAGTGCCGCATAAGTAGATTTAGACGTCTCAGATTGTCTATTATTGTGGATATGTGTTGTCATGTGACGGCTATTTAACATGGGACGCACAATGGGACACGGAAGCAGTTGCTCCACTTTACAGGGGCTTTTCACTTATGTGTATATACGTACTTCCTTCTAGGTATTCGTCTTCCTTCTGCCGTAGCAGAAGGAATTTGTGCCTTGCTTCGGCTTAATGAAATAATATGTATTTTATGCTCCATAGATGGAAATGAGATTTCATTCAAAAACTTTAGAAGACGTATAAAAAAGTTGTGAAGAAAAGTCTAGTCCTGAATAAGCGCCATCTAGATGACGAAGGGCAGACGATGCGATGTGATGGGGTGAAATGGGGAAAGAAGACAATAAAACACAGGGATTTAATTAAACTTATTCATCTAAGTAAAGTGGAAACTACATTTAATTAAGAAGTTCAAATGCTCCGCATTTTTGACATAATTAAGTTTGCTCCATCTTTTATTTCAAATGACTTAATTTACCCTGCAGCGAGGCTAATACTGAACTTCTCGACTTCGGGCGAAGTTATTTCATTTCTAGGGAGAAACGAGCATTAAGTTGGTAGCATAAGGTGATTATAAAAATATGTGCATCCGGAGGTCTTCAGGCTGCAACCCTGAGAAAAGTCTAATTCAAAAATTCGCGCTTCCATGAATGGCAATTGAAAACAAATTTTCCGGTTGTAAACATAACTCCACACAAAAAGCTCCCTCGCAGTCAAATATTTCAGTCTGTTGTGTTGGCAGGGCCGTAAGGGCGACGTTGCCATGCAACTGAGGGTCGTGGCAAACGACTGTAGACCTAATGGTGGTGCACAGTTGAGAGTGGCGGCTCCGAACGGTACTCTTTGGAACTAATTAATTATTGAGTCGCAGTTAATTACTGCCTTAACGAACCCCTTTCCTCTCGGCTCTTGTTGGCAACCCTGTTTCGACCTACCAACCCCTGCCGCCAGCGGCTCTTTGTTTTCCCATAATTCAATTTTGTGCACGTACGAGGTGCACCTTCGCCGAGAAACATTCTTTCCTCTCTACATGCATTTATCACGGACTTTAACTGTACCTACTTTTTAATTGTAAAAAAATTAATTCGCGATTGAAAAATTGAACAAACTCGCGAGTGGGTAACGAGAAAATAAGTTCTGGGCGGTGGCAGTTGCTATTATAATAATGACCAGCACTGATGTTTATTCAGCGGTGCAAAGTAGCAATTGAGAGTGAAAAACAAACGGTTGCAAATTGCCCGGCAAACAACTCGTGCTCTCTAATCTAAAAAAACAATCGCATTTCCTTCGCCAGCGAGAAAGAAATCGACTGCCAGCTCTGGATGGTCTCGTATCTTCCGCGGTAATTGGACAGAGTGGGAGCCTCATTAATTATAAAGTATGATGAGCGTTTTCGAGGCCACCCTGTAGAGCGACAGGTAAGGAGGCATTTAGCGTCCGCGGGGGGAGCCTCGAACACCTCTATTCAGTTGTCTGAAGGAATTAAACGGTGTTCCATTCAATGGCAGGAAATAGCCCCCTCCCCCCTCATTCTTGCCATTGCTTGACATGTGCTGCGTGTTCACACGTTCTATTGCCTTCACTCCAAATCGTCTCACCTCAGTTCAGCAACCACCTCTGCATAAAGTACACACATACGTATGCACCTATTCGCATTCACTCACTCACTCACACTCGCACTCACATTCACTTACGCTCACATTCACTCACACTCACTCACACTCATATTCTCTACACTCATATGCTCTACACTCATATGCTCTACACTCATATGCTCTACACGCATATTCACTCACACTTATGCCACATATACTTATACTCACTGACTGACTGCTTTCAATAGACTTTACGCATGTCGCCTGTTGTAAGGATTAAGAAAAACACGATGATGGAGATGAAGGATGATAAAAACTTTAGATTCTCATTATAAGAGACCTGTGCAGTTCTGTCGTTTGTATTGCTTAGTTTTATCGTACGTTCTTTCTGGTAAGACAAAAAATGGAGCAATTTAACGATCAGCTTATTTTTATTGTTAATCAAAATTCACGTAAATGGGTCGTTTCGTTATAATTGCAATGCTGCAGGTAATAGTAGACTAAATACCTTGGCAGTCTTCAGAGTAAAAAAAAAATCCACCTACTGGGCGTCCAGAGTTTTTGATAAATGCGGAGTCTCCTTGTTTACATATTCTAGTCTGCTAACCTATTTGTCAACAGGCTCTACCTTCGAAAAGAGGTCATAAAAAATATTAGTAGTATCTGACTACAATATATAGGTATACATACCTGAACTAATCTTTCTCGTTCTGTTTGATTAAGGTACACATACATCTATTTTATAGAACATAATAACCATCACTAACAAAAAATACTCAAGATCAATTCTTAACTAAACTGGGTAACACAATCTTCGTTGGATTAAATCTGACGCCCATTTTGATTAACTTTGGCATCTGAATCAAAAATTTGTCACAGTTTTTCTTTATCATGTTAATTAACTTTTTAAGTTGCTATAGATGCTGTTTGTGTTTTCCAAAAATCATAAAAAATGTACGAACAAAGAAAAATAAGGAATGAAGTGAACTGAATGTACAGCTTATTCTAGTTAATTTATTCATACCAAATCTATATGCACGTATATTGTTACTGAAATTGAAATTGTGCACAAGTATGTATTAAAGTACTATGAAACACTTTAAAATACTTTTTTTTCTTTTTGTTAATTAAAAACATAATTTTACTTTCACGTAATTTTTTTATACACTAAAATTTATCCATCAACATAACTACACAACTACATTAGCATTTCAAACTTTTGGTGTCTTAATAGACCCCAATTTCTTTATCTGATTTTCAAACTTTTAGTTTGTTAATAACTCCAGGATTCTTTAGCTTATTTTCAAATCTTTAACGTTTTAATAGACCCAGGTTTATATAGTTTTTTAAACCTTTAGTGTCTTAGATCAATTTAAAAAAATCCTTTTATTTGGCATATGATTGAAACAAGTTATTCGAGGATGGGAAAGCGACAAGGCGATCATGTTGGCAAGACATAAGGGTCATGTGAAGGGCGAAACGGCAGAGAATATGAGAATTAAAGTTGTTAATTATGAAGCGTTTTGCAGTTTAACTTACGAGGCCCAAGGATTCTCAAAAATAAATTTTAAAATAATAAATTACGTTGAAAGAGGCGTTCCGATGAATCGATTTTCGGAAAATGGATGCTCTATTGTATTAGTTTTTTTTTAAATTGATTTTTTGAAATTTTCGACGTTCTTTTAATAAATTATGTGATGCAAAATATAAATTGCAAATTAAATTGAATGAACGAAAACGTTGGAATTGAATGAAAATAATGATCACCAGAGTGACAGTGTTAGTATGGTATTAAAAACACAGCAATGTTATTTTGATAAAATGACAAAAATGTCGCCATAAGATATTCCGCAGATGCTAAAGACTATATGTACTATTTTTCAAGATAGGGTAATTTAATGTAATCAACCGCTGGGATTGCACTTGGATGATGAACTGCGTCTATTAACTGATGGTAAACTTTAGGACACTATTTTAATAAAATATGTGGTTAAACTTGTAATTTCTTCAAATTAATAAAGTATAATTGCAAATTTATATATTTGATAAGGTAAACATATTGTATTCGTTTATTTTCAATCAATGAATAAAATTCATTCTTACTTGTAATAAGTACTTACAATATTTGCGAAGTCAATTGTTCATGGCTAATGCAATAAAGCGAAAATTTCATAAGTGCGGTACAAGAATCATTTATTTTTCTTTTTTAAATTTCCAAAGAAAGTTATGTTGTGCGAATTATATGCCGCATTACATAAATCATAATAAAATTTCAATCAAAAGAAAATTACACAAACGAGTAAAAACCAATCATTCGATTTAAGAGTACAAACCAGTATAACAAACGCACAACCAAAGGACTAAAATCTCCAGTTATATTTGACGTATGGAATATTACTGAGCATGCATGTATTTTCAACGGGCCCTATTTTACTGCAAAGTATTTCTTTTCACACCTATCCACATAAGATAATTGAATCAACCCTTATCTGTTCGAAAGTAAGATCGAGCGTCCTGGAAACAAGGGCTAGATCGCAATCTCTCCAACTAGGTCTGGTAGGCCGTGGCCGTGCTTTGGTTATGGGTCTGGGACTGCAAATTACCGGTGGCCCACGTATTCACAGCTCACTAATTTCGTGGTGTGATGCATTGTGCTGAGCAACCCCTGAATGTACCGTTCGGCCGGCTAAAATGATCAGGTTACCTCAATTTACAAGAGTGCAGTTATGACACCGGGACGGGCTCAGCCTATATACTGCTGGCCTAAATGCAAAACCCTGCTGAACGATTCAATCCGAAAGGTCTAGAGTGCATGGACCTATACGTTTCTGCACATGAACGAACACTCAGGAAGTCCCGAAGCTACCACTGCCAAATTAAACTTGAGGCTAGTGTTTTAATTAAATGTATTTGTTTAATGTTTATTAAACATGATAACTACAAATTAATACGTTAAGAACAAATTATTAAAATAAGAATAAATTAATAAAATAAGAATAAATTAATAAAATAAGAATAAATTAATAAAATAAGAAGATATTAATAAAATAAGAACAAATTAACAAAATATGTACAAATTAATAAACCGTGTAGGTTAGGTACATAAATGCGAATTGAATTGTTAAGTAAATGTAGTTTTTAGAAAACGCATGCATAATGCATTTCTGCACATATCATAAAATGCAGATATGCGTACGTAATAACGATCAGCAATGTATTAACACTGACTGCAGCAAAGCAAAGGCCTCATTAGTGTAGAGTTAACGCGGATTTAGTGCGCAAGTTTGTTTAATCAATAGGATGTGCATTATATTGCTCAATGGCTCATTATCTCATTGATCTGAGCATCAACTAATTGGTAATCTGATTTAGTCCCGATTAGATGCGGATAGACTCCCACATAATTTAATAATGAAACCAATATTCGGAGCTGCACGCCAACGTGAAAAAGATATTTTGGCTGATCATCCGCCGCTGCTGCTGATGCCGCCGTTATCAAATTTAATTATGCACAAACGCCGCGGAACAACACAGCGCAGGAAAAAAAGGAAACGAAACAACCAACCGATACCGAATCGACGCGTTCTGCGCCCTTCGCCTGCTAATTGCAATTATTTGCTCACTTACGTTACACATTTAACATTATTAAATGAGTCGGCGTTTTAAAATAGCTCATTAAATTTGCATGTTTATCATCGTATCTGGCCGCGCAGGGCCCAACAGGAAAACCTGACTGGATAATAATTAATTAGTTAGCGCTATCAACGATCTAATCGAATTCTCTAGTTTTTCTGGGAAATCCGCGTCTGCATGTGCGTGGACCGAACTATTACGTTATTCCAAGTGATAAGGAAAACTGGGAAATATCACCATCAGAATGAGTTATAGGCCGTTGCATAGCGCCTTGCAGCTCCTTGCCATGAATGAGTTGTACCTATACAGAGGCCAATTAATAAACTGCGCTATTATCGCCTAATAACAAGCATTACTGAGGGCACGGCAAAAATTCTGTCCTGATTACAGTGATTTGCGAAATTGCCACATCCTACTATTATTCGTGGTGATTATTCACATTTCGGCCACCGGCACAATGCAAACACGTTTTCGCCGTTCGATTCGTCCGCTATTCCGCTAACAATGAGTCGGCTGCGTGTCCGGGGGTGTGCTGATTTTCGAACAATTTTTGCCGTCGATTTGCAATTTTGTAAATTTGCTGGTGGCCTTTTCGGTTTGGCAATCGTTACTCGTATCTCCCCTGCCACATGTGGCAATCAAAGCATTAAAAAACACTATAAGCTTTATAAGTCTCATAAATTAAATTAAGAGTGCGTTGCCCTTCCACGGAGACGTTTATCTTATTTTTTTAAATCAATCGATAGCAAATTGCTCCGTTTGGTAAAGCGATAAATGTGACCTAATATAGTCGCTCTGGAACATTTAGTGCGCGGACAAGGACTGCCTTGCTTGCAAAATGCTAAACAGAGTTCTTTTCTTTTTAATATTGTAATGGAAAATGAACTTGCATCTTTATCTACTCTAATATTAAATGTATCGTGGAAATGATCCATTATAAGTGAGTGTATTATTTCTTATAGGTAATTTATTAATACATATGGTATTTAGTATTTTGCAGGACAGGTCTATGATGGCTTGTTTTTATATACGATTATATGCACAGTTTAAGTAATGCACATACCAGCAATTAAAGAGAATATAGGGATTCATACGTTAATCTCGTGAACATTTTAAGATGTTTTGTTAACATTTCTTCGTGGAGACTGTAATGTAATTTTTGTATATAATAATCAATCGATGACAAATTGCCCCATTTCGTGATACAATAAATGTGTGTTGCCCTGTTATTGAGTTGCTCTGATATTGAGTTGTTTTGCTGTTAAGTTCATATGGTGTTTAGTTCTTATGGTGTTAAGTTCTTATGGTGTTAAGTTCTTATGGTGTTAAATTGTTCTACTGTTAAGTTGTTCTGCTGTTAAGTTGTTCTCTTATAGAGTGTTAACTTCACAGTAGCTTGTCTGCTGCTTGGCTATGGGTTTAGTTTGGCTGTAGCTCTAACTAGTGGAGTTGCTGGTCCCCGACGGGTCTTTGTGCGGCTGTCACCAGCCGATCGTTCGCATGTCTACGGGACTGGGGCGAGGGCCACACTTAGGTTGCAGTCGCGAAATTGCTGCTAGTAATTTGATTGAATCGATATGTGCATAGGGCACGCTGGTGGATTGGATCAAAGTGTGGATATACTGCAGATTATCAGAATAAGGACGAAGGCAATTTTGTTAGTGATTTTACTGCAATTGTTCATAATTTTACACGTGTATACTTATTTTTATAAAGAAGATCTATGGATCATTGTTCAGTAGGTATACCTAACGCGGATATATATTATATATATACGCGTTTATTATATTCAATAGATAACAGCGATTAAAGAGCGGAAGTATAATTCGGCATCTACCTACTACATATACGTAGGTAGATACCGAATTATGTATATCAATTTGTATATAGTTTTGTTTATCACGTATGGATATGATAACTTTTACACTCATGTCTAAATATAGATAAAATTTAATATATTCAGCTATATTTTTGTTATATTGGAAGCAATACTATTACATTTTTCTTCAAAAACCGTGTTAATGGTAAAGAACCTTTAGTAAATTAAAAGTAATTTCCTCTACAAATTTCATTCTTAGGTATGCGATCTAAATAGGAAACATGAATTAAAAATTAAATAAATGTTCACATAGACAGAATATGTGATCTTTATTTCTGTATGCATACGTTCAAAACACGTTTTAGAATTGAACTTAAAATAATATTTCAACTGCAGTTTTCACAACAAAATTTTCTCTAGCAGCCCAGATACACCGTCTGCATAGGACAATTGAATCAAAAATTAAATTTTCACATAAACAGAATCCGTTTTCCTTATTCTGGTTACAAAAATCCATTTATATATTTTAGAATTGAGCCTATAAAATAAACCGAAAACAAGTAAAATAATGAATGATGTTACAATAAATTTGCATCGCAGCAATACCAAAAATAACCACGTGCTAAAGAACTACTCGACTTCTTTACACCAAGAAAGTATATCCCAAACAAATCGATTTCTTTGCTCACTTGGAGCTATATAAAATTGGGGACTCACCTGGACCAGCGCCTCCTTGATGTCCAGCGAGGCCCAGGACTGCGGCCTGCGACGCCGCCCCCGCGTTATGGTTCATCCCGGCGGCGGCGGCGATGTTGTGGGGCAGGAAGGCCGCCGCCACGGCGGCCTGGGCGTTGAAGTAGGCCATCCTGCTGGCGGCCATCGTCATGTGGTGGTGGTTGAAGCTGTGTTCCGTCGGGAAGCATGTGGGGGCCTGAATGTGCCTTTGGGGGTAGACGTTGGGGGTTATTGCGGAAACCGCCGCCGTCGGGGACCTGTGCTGGGAGTCGCTGAGCCCCAGGAGCTCTTGAATCGCGAACGGGGACCTCTGAGGCATCGTCTGAGACGGCTTGTTCAAGATGCTGGGGGCCGTTACGTGCACAGTGCCTTCTAGACTCTCATTGTTCATTTTTTGCGCACGGCGGAAGGTCGCGTTGGCCTTGACGTCCGTTAACTTAGCGACGGCAACTTGATCCCGGAATCCACCATCTTCTCCTCGTGTTTAACGAACAAATCGCACTGGCAATCGTCCATCAACTAACTGTTTACGACTAAATCACCTTCGAAATTTGAACAACCCCCTTAAAAAAATATGTTTACGCACTTTTCCTCAGTTTTTTAATAAATTAAAAATTCATACCGACAATTGCAAACGAAAAGTACTATACTTGCAGATTTAAAAAAAATTAATGCAGCGGTCACACTAAACTTTTTACCTCCAATTGTTTATTAATACCAATCTTCCTTTTTCTGTTTAACGTTCAACCAACAATTTTTTTTAAAATAATATATTGGAAAAAATCACCCCGGAATCCTTCACCACAAAAATTAATCACTTTTAGGAATCCTTATAAAACTGATAGTGTTTTGTCTAAACAACAATCTCAACCGGCGGTGGTCGTATGTACTGAGAGTGCCAAATAGCAGGTGTAATGTGCATATGACCGTCTTGGGGCAGTTGTGTGTGCAAACTGACAGCTCCAATTTTAAAAACCTGCACTGGAAGCCCCTTACCGAGATACTCCCTAATATTCACTTGAAAAGCACCCTTAGAGGGGGCGGGGCTGCCGTCCCACCAATGAGATGCCCCCGTTCCGCTCTGTTATTGGCATGCACTCGCCAGTCTAAAGGCTCGCTTACATTGAGGCGACTTAGGGCTGCATTTCGGATGCGACTTGAGCGAGAGGGGCGGAGCCCTGGCCCGGTGCCCCCCGGAGCCCCAACTCTATGGTGTTTGGCTGTTGGGCCCGGAATCGCGCGGCCGCCCGACAATTAACGTCAAACAGTTACTTGGTTAATTGAAAATGATGTGTTCAATTATTATAATTGAGTGTAATTAATTAGCTGTAACTAATTTATAAGTTTTTAGCGCGCTAACTGATTTAAAGTTTTGATATGCGTTTCGGACGTTAACAGCTATTACAGTTAATCAATTATTGTCATTAGGCATGTTTGCGTTAATGTCAGTCTTGCGGTGCACGTCTGCCCGTACAAATATGACTCCACACATTTAATATTGCAGTTTTGCTATCTGCATTTCATTTATTTTTATTCTATTGATTAATTTTTACAAGTCATAAAGTAATTGGTTAATAATTATTTCATTTCAGTGTTTGTTAAATGCAACATTCTTTCATGCCTATCAAACATTTATAAAGTTAACATTACATGTTAATTTCTTCCATATTTACTTTTTAAATATTTCCTATAGCAATATTTTTCTATTTACATATTTTGCTAAGATTACGTTAATCCAAGTAATTAATGCCTTCTCCTAATAATAATTATTATTTTAAAATGTATCGTATAATATGAAAATGAATTTATTATAATTGACTAACTCTATATGGAAGGAAATTTTACATTAAAATTGAAAATATTGCGGATCGTTTTAAAAATAAATCAGTCTTAGTTTTCTTTTATTATTTTTTTAATAGCAAGTGATTTAAAATATCAACTCATTGCATTTCAGTTAAAAATATCAGATTTAATACAAAACCGGAATTAATTAAAAGCAAAAATACCTTTTGGTTTAAATGCTTCTTGTTTTTTTAATTAAAAGTGCTTTCATTTGAATATAATGTAATGTGTTTAAAAAATAAAACTCATAGACTGGTTTACTTTTAAAATTATACGCAATATTTTTAATTTTAAATTACGATAAGCTACAATTCGTATTGATTAAAAATAAATTGTGGTAAAATGAAAATGAATCATATTTAACTATTTAAAATCTCATCTAAATTATAATTTAAATCAGTATAATCTTAAATAACCATTGTATTACATAAATGCACAACAGTAGCTATACTCACAACATGTGAATATTTCCTCATAAGTAGTATGTACTCTTACAATTAACTAACTTTGCTTACAAGTAAGGCCCAGACAAAACATTACACGCATCGATTCAGAAAATGTTCTTTAAAAGTTTGAAGGTGAAATTAATCTTGAAACATAAATCAATCATGATCCTAGGCATCCAAGTCAGATCAACAGAGCGACAAAACTTTTTTTTATTCATTCGAATGAAATTATAAATAATAATTAATTTATTTAATGATTTCATAACTTCCGTTTGCAGAAATTACTACATGCTCTGAAAATTTTACAGTACATACCAGGTATCAAATATGAGCCAATTATTCCTTTTCCAAACCTAAAATTGAATGTGTGTATAGGATATATATAGAAAATTATACTGTAAGTATAAGTATAAGCAGTAAGCACAATATTGAATATACAGATTTTATATGTTTAAAAATTCACCTTAAATGAACGGTCTTTAAGAATAAAGACTGCTCGACTATCGATTCCAAAAAGGTTGTTCATATCGGGTTACATAGTCAACGATCATAAAACTGCAGCTATACCATATACAACAACAACAATAGGAAAAGTATTGATGAATAGCAATGCCAATAGTCGGCACAAAAGCAATGAGTTAAAATTCTGCGCCGATTAACAATGGCCTTAATTGCACTTCCGTTTCATTGCCAAAAATCTGTGCGTCATTGGGGCTCAATGTGGGCCTACAAAAAATCGTTTTAAAAAGCGCTTTAAGCGAACGTCCGAGCCCCTTTTAATTCGTTCGGATCTTTTATAAGAAAATTCGGCTGATGAGTTAGTACAGCGAATGATCCGGGTTTTCTTTGATTACTGCTTGAGCGGTAACCAAAACGTATCGTCTGGGATTAAAACCGGGCTATAAGCATAAATACAATTTCCAAGAGCCCGGAAAGAAACTCCCAGTCAGCAAGTTTATGTTAAGACTAGTGAGTAGTAGTAAATTCAAATTAATTTTCCATTTGCCCGGATTAGATGGCCCGATAATAAAACGAACAAATCAGCAGATTCGGTATTCGGAAAAGTATTTATCTACAACAGATGCAGCGGAGTAGTGACGATAATAATAATAATTAATGCGTATGTGTGCTTTCACGTCCACAGGTCATTAGCGAGGAAACTATAGGGGGCGAAAAAAATGGAAATTTCTTTCAGGAGACCGCATGGCTCGGAAAAGCCTCCAATGAGAAAGCACTCTCCGAGAATTTTTAATTAAGCCAGCCCACAAGCCTTTGTTTTTGTTTGCTGATTTGAAAACTGCTTTATTTGAACACGTACGGGGCGCTAGGGGGCGCGCGAATGGGGAGAGGACGCAAAGATGGTTGGAAATTCCCCTTTGCTGCGCGTCATAGTGTGCCATGGAAGTATGGGAGGCTATACGATGGAAAGAGGTCTAGGGAGTTGTTTGGGAACTTCTGGCTCTTTAAAAGGGGTATCGATTTAAAAGGCTATTCACGACGGGTTTCGTCGGTAAAGCTTCTCATTCGGCTACTCTCCGCAGCGTCAAATTGGCGCTTCAGCCCTTTCTCAAGGCGCCGATGCGGAGGGTAGCTGAACTAGGTGCACCAGTTAGGGCGATTTACAGGCAGGTTTGCATCTTGGGTGTGCGTATTCTATGCTTACCTAATTGATAGAAAAATATTTTCCTCTTTTTTTATGTTATTTTTATCAGGAAGTATATCGGTTACATAGATAGTACAATATGTAATTAGCATTAATTTTTACCAGACCGTGATAAAATTTGAGGATGTGGTTTTATCTTAAATAATTGCGTAAAAATTTTTCGTTGAAATCAGCTCATAATCGCATGAACTTCCAAAATGTATTTTTTTACGTTCGATTTGGTGAAAGTTGAAATCGGAAACGGAAAATCCGATACGTTATGCACTTAGAAAATATTGAAGTTTGGTACTGTTTTATTTAGGTACCGTAATTTCCTGCTGAGGCGGGAACTCGTGAGTTCTAAGTTATCAATCAGTTATTTTTTGTTAGCGTCAGTTTATTGGACGACCTAATGAATCACTAACAACCCCAAATCCAAATCGAGAGTCGTGACATTCTCAACAACTTAACTAGGGGTTAGAGGCGTCGCGTAGGCATCAGGGCGCACGGCGAAGCGTCCCGACGCCCAGGACGCGTGTGTCCTCCCCCCGGGTCGGGGGCTGGCCCCCGGTAATCGTTTATTAACTTTGTTACATTGTTAGTTACTTGTTCGCAAATTACCGGTCCCTGCTTGCAGAGGCACGTTCGCACCACCGCAACTCGCAGAGGCTGCTGACACGTCACGGACATATTTAACAAATATTGCATTAATTACTTCAATTTTGGACGAGAGCTCGCGTCAACTTCGCCGCTGCCGCGCTCGCTGCCGCCTAACTTAACTGCCTTTTCGCCCCCTTTTGGCTTTTCAACCCCTCGCGCTGAAATGCCGAGATTAAGATGCTGCCTGTTAACTGGCAGTTGGCAAGAGTTGCAGAGATGGCCTGGCTTTCAAGAAGGTGCTGCTTAAAGCTCGAGTGAAGGCAATGGTTCAAATCCCTTCACTAAACTATTTAGTTTAGTTCAGTTGGACCACAAGTTTGCGGCTAATAATAGAAAACCTCGAAGAAGTTTGTATTTTGGAGAAATAAATGTGAACTAATTTTCAAATACGTATAGAAAAGATAATCCAAGTCATAACTCTTGGCAATATTCGTTAAACCCCATTTAATAGATGATTTTATTATATAGGCAGATAAATAAATAAATAAATCATTTTTTGACTAGTCAAAAGAAGTGACCACAGAGTGTTAAGAAGAAATCTAGCTTCTGATTTCAAATGCCACCCCCCCTAAAAAAAAAGGAAAATTAGAGACGGATCGTTTTAAAAGCAACCTATAAGTAAATGGTAGCAAATTCATTTAACTTTATGAAAATATACGTTCTTTTAAAAAAGGATGATCTTTCATTATTTATGAACGTTTTAGTAAACAAATACCTGTAGCTAGAGGTAGCCTTATTACAAACCCTAGTGCCTAGTGCAAGTAATTAAAGTAGTTAAATTTAAATAAACCTTTATTGTTAACCTTAAAAACTTCACGTTTCACATTTTGGACAAATATAAGCAACTATTTCTGTTTCAACGACTTCAGCAAATACAATATGAATGTAAGTATTGCACATATTACAGGGAATCTTGTTTTCTATGTACTCTATATTCTCAAAAATACCACAAACTCAAGGTTAGCTGTTTGTTTTTCTAGTACTGGAACTGGTTTGCAGGATCGTAGTTGTAGTTCCAGTAATACCCTTATTAGGACACACCCGTATTTTTGTTCTTTACCGAGATTTCATCAATAAAAACAAAAAGTAGATTCAATATATTATGGTATTTTATAGACGAAGATCCAAGTTTTCGGAAAAGTGTTCATTTATGGATATAGCTCAAATATTTCGCCCAGAAAAAAGAAAACTCACTTATCTCAAATACCACATAACAACCATTGAAGAGTTACATTAATTAACCTGTGAATAGCTTAACGATTCCTTTTGCTGTTTACTAATCTCCCCTAGGTGAGGAACAATAATCTAATTGGATTAAACACTCAGATATCGCGATTTTTTAAAAAGTAGTAAACAAGGGCTAGGGATATAATCAAGAATTGAGTCTATACAGAAAGTAAAAGTCTCTTGAAAATTTACGTCTGGAGTTTAAAATATGTTAAATATAATACGTTATACTATGAAAATACTCTCTATATATAGTATACTAATTATTTAATCATCCGAGACAAGTTATAAATTAAAACTTACACCCTCAATATATCTAATATTTAGATACCTAGAGCAAAATATACATTTGTGGCCGCCCTTACAAGCAGCAGTGTTTCGTTTTGATTCTATTTCTTAATAAACTCATGACAAAATTTTATTAAACACCTGCTAATCATATATCTTCTAATATTTACTTTCTGTTCAGATGATCAACATTTATTTTTTAAAATAGAAGGAATTTCAACATAATTTATTATTGTAAGACTTCAAAATAGAAGTTGCAATAACTGTCACGCTGGCAATAACTGATGTATATTCTACCATATAGCAAAAGGTGAGTGGCCATATTCCGAGCAAATAAAAAACTTTTAAGAAATTAAACTCATCAAAAATCAATTACCTATAAACTAAACTGTTCCAGAAAACTATGCACGTGTACGTAAAGCAATAGATTATTATTATTATTTTTGAAACGCTTTTCCAATGCCACATTTATAAAATAATTACGTACTTCTGAAACTAAACCGCACCTCAAGCTCGACCCCTTCTCGGATGAAAGCAATATGATAATGTTTTAAAAGAATAAATAATTAAATAAAAGTGTCGTGCGGTATTCTTCCCCTTGAGGAGACACTCGATACTCTTTTAAAAAATAATGAGAGTTCGAATCACGGCCACCACGCCTTAACAAACAAGAATTTAATATGTGATCAAAAGAATAGATTATGCGTCATTAGTCGCTCCAGGAGGCATTTTTATCATTTCTGCCATCCTTAAGGATTTTTCAAAATTGAACCCCTACTGTCATGATTTTATTATTATACCACCAAAAGAATTATATAGCAAACAAATGAGCTCAAAAATTATATAAAAACTTGTAGATACACACATGCGATACATGTTTCCACGATTTAAAACTGGTGATGGATACTGTCATGATATTCAGTATGTACTAAATGGGACATATCCACCCAGAAGGTTCCACACCCGTTCCCGTCCCCATTGCCATTGCCATTCCCATTCCAATCGCATTAGAAGTTAAAAGTTATTTCGTGCTTTTAGGATCGTTAAGCGTAACGAGATGAAAATGAACGCAAATTGGAAAAAAGCGTCGATCTGCTCTCTCTCATCTGCGGCGGATCCTCCGGATAACAGCTGCCGGCACTACCTCCTATCATCGCCGGCAGGCGGCGCCACCGGCACCGCCGATAACAAGCCCACCGCGATTCTAACACGATCCCAGTTCATTTCCGAAACAAATGATTGTAATTTAATATCCAACTGGAGGTGATCGAGGAAATAAGTCGAATTACTGATCAACTGTATCAACTGCGAAGGCATAAATCGACCTGCCTCGATTTTAACGACCGCCGAGGCGCATCTAGACACCTCCGCGAACCTCACCGGGAGCTTTTCACCAGCAAAGTGTTCCCCGATTCTTTGTTCTTATTCTTTCGGGGGGACGTGATGAAATCTTTAACGGTCTAATTAAAAAACAATCGCCGTAACGATATGCATAACCGAGTAAAAGGTGGGTTATTTGATTATTGAATGGGAGTGTACCTCCCGAGTCAGAGCAAAAGCTCTGTAGCCTGAGTGAATGCAAATGGAAATAATAATGGGAGGAAAACACCCCGTTGCGGTTATCCAGCGAAATGTTCGCCTTCGTTAGCGCTCTCGCGGTAAAAACCAGCAATTGAGGAATGAGTGACTGCACATTATACAGCTCTCAACAGTCGAAATGTAAATTAAAAGCTCCTCTCCCGTCCAATAGCGACGATTCTTTCTAACGTGTGAGCACCAATGGCGGGCAAGAATGCTTTTGCAACTTCAAGGTGTGCAAATCGAGTGTCCATGCTTCCACGGCCAACGCGACGTGCGAGCCATATGTGCCACAAGAACTCATGAGGATGAGGGGGGGGGGCAAATGCAAGGTGTGAATTAATGACTGCCTCTGAAAAGAGGGTGATTTTAATCAAAAGGTAGACATGTTTGAGGCAACATGGCGCATGCAATAATTATTGTGTAGAGATCGGACATTTTCTGTTTGTCCCTTTGTCAACTTCTGACGTGACTCAAGTTATCGCCTTTATCATGCAAATCAAGAAAATTGCTGTTATTAATTTAAGTTGGTTGCTTAGGGGAAACACGATTCAATTCATTTGTCTATTTTTGTACGTTACACTACGAAATAGAAATTTTTGCTGCGCATTGGAACAAAACTTTCTAAAGGTATTTGATAAAAAAAAAGTCCTTTAGAAGTAAATAATCGAAATAAGGGAAACTCCATTGAATTGGATGTTGTCCGAAGGATGATGTCGTTCTGGCACGAGCTTTGGGAGCGACCGCAGGTTTTCTAGAGAATTTAAGATTGACAAAGACCACTTTCCTTTCAAATTTAAATAATTTGACTATTGATTTGATTTATAAGAACTAGTGCAATCCCCTATTCTCAGAACTTTTAATTGGAAAGCCTTATCTTTACAAGATATATCGTTCATTAAAATAAATTATTTATAGTTTATCCATTTCTACTTGCATTATTTTTAAGCACATATATCTATTGCGTATATTATTAATATACTAGTTAATGCCCGTGAAAAATCACGGGCAGTCATGTACACATATACTTATTACCATGTACACGTATACTTATTGCCATGTGCACATATACACCTGACCATGTACAC